>JABTTQ020000894.1:0-211958 GCA_016081115.2 Rehmannia glutinosa | reverse complement strand
TAAAGTCATGTTGGTGCCATTTCTCGTGATTATTTCAAAGGAAAACTCGTAAAATGATTTGAAGATTGATAGTGGTTTCGAGTATTTTGCCTGCTGGAGAGAGAAAGAGATGAAATGTCAGCTTTTTAGAAGTGAGAGAGAGAAACTGATTTAAAACGGTTTAAATATGGTTTATGAAAAAGACGTATGGTTTTTGAATTGTGATCGAAATCAACGGCTGATTTCGTGACGCCTATTGAGCATTTCATGTCTCGTGAGATGATGCGCAGCATTTATATCCAATCATAAGCTCGTGTACAGCTTTACGTCCGTGCATACATCATCATTATAGTCGACGATTCCTTAAAACATTCCCGCTTAGTCAAAACGACAAAATGGTTTGTCACTTTTGCTCATAAGTTATTCAAATTATCCCTTAGTCGATTTAACTCTACTTCACACTTCTTCTTAGCGACTACCTATCACCGACTTTGTAATCGCTTTTTCCGACATAACATTTATCGAGCCGATTGCTCTGCTTGCCACTTTTTCACCCCTTTCTCTGCTCCATTTCTCTTCGATTCGTATGAGTGTCACCAAATTAATTAACCCCAACCTCATGTTTGAGTTCTTCAAATCTTCACCACATAATGGTTTTGTGAAGATGTCACTAGTTGTTTATCAGCTTGAGATATATTCCAGATGATGTCCTTCTTTTCAAATATGATCTCTTATGGTGATATCTCGACATCAATGTGCTTTGTCTTTGGAATGCACACAGATTTTGAGTAATTGCAATTGCACTTGTGTTATCACACATGATTGGAATTTCTTTTTCCTCAATTTCATAGTCTCTCACCGCCTGCCTCATCCATAGACTTGGGCACAACAAATACTCCGTAGCTATGTATTTTGCCTCACTGTAGAGGTAGCTATACGCTGAGTTTTGCTTGCAAACCAGAAATCACTGCTTCCTAGAATTTGACATGTGCCTCAAGTGCTCTTCCGTTCCACTCGTATCCAAAGATACTTAATCAATAGCCAATTAGCTTGAATCCACCTTCCTTGATACCATAGGCCTACTTCGCTTCCTTTCAAGTTCTCAATATTCTCTTAGTCGTCATATGGCTTTCTTTTTTGAGCAGATTGAAATTTGCACATACACCTACAACAAAGGTGATGTCCGGCTCCGGTTTGAGATGTAAGTAAAGATCCAATAAGTGCTCAGATCTTGTTTGATCTACAGTTTTGCCATCCGCATCCATGTCCATTTTGACCGATGTGTTCATTGGGATTTTCACGTACACTTCTCTTCCATACCAAATTTTTTCATTAAATCTCCTCGTGTATTTTGTCCGACTTATGAAGGTTCCATCCTTCACTTGCTTTACTGGAGTCCAAGGGAAAGAATGTCACCTTCTCCCATCATGCTCATTTCAAATTTACTTTTGTATGAGGTTTGAAAACTTTTTCACACACCTCTTTGTTTGTGGATCCAAAGATGATGTCATCAATATATATTTGAACAAGTAGAATACTCTTTCTTGCCTTGAATTTCAAAAGTGTTCTATCTACTTTTCCTTTTGAATCCATTTTTAGTTAGGAATTGTGACAAGGTATCATACCATGCCTGGTGCCTCGCTTCAATCCATACAGGCTTTCGAAGTTTGATACCTTATCTCCAAGAGTCTTCACAAATCCTCGAGGTTGTTCAACATACACTTCTTCTTCCAATAAACCATTTAGAATGCACTTTTACATCCATCCGATATACAATGAAATTCTTGTGGAGTCGTGATAGGCAAGAAACATCCTTATAGCTTCCAATATTGCTACAGGGGCAAATGTTTCATCAAAATCTATCCTTCTTCTTGGCAATATCCTTTGGCTACTAGTCTTGCTTTGTTTCTTACCACGTAACCTTCCTCGCTCATTTTATTTCCAACACCCATTTGTTCCAATAACATTTCGTGTATGGTCTTTGCACTAATTCCCATACTTTATTTCTCTCAAACTGATTCAGCTTCTTCTTGCATAGCTTGAATCCAATGTGTGTCAGCCCAATGCTTGTGACATCTTTTGCCTCTATTTATGCAGATGAAGCATGAACATAGCTTGTCGAGTTCGATCTTTGTTTTTGACACCTTCTCTTATATCTCCAATGACAAGTTCTCGTGATGGTCTCTCACCATCTTACATCAAAGTTGGGAGAAGTTAGTTGATTCACGACTTGCACCGCGGTTGCTCGTCAGCCTCTCGTTATCACTTAACAACGCAAATTTTCCACCGCTGAGATTCAGCAATTCATCTTCTTCCTCAATTGATAATTCCACTTTGGGCCACAAGATAGACTCTTCTCGATGTTGGATGATTCAAATTTTATCAAATTTACTTTCTTCAATGTCTTCTCCATTTACATTTGTTCATCGAATACCACATGAATGGATTCTTCTCAAACCATAGTTCTTTTGTGAGTATTCAGAAGCTTGCTTTCACCAGTATCCTAAGAAGATACCTTCATCGCCTTTAGATCAAAGGCCTTTGTGTTGTCTTTGCCATTGTTGTGATTTAAGATTTACATCCAAATATTCTCAAATATGCAACACTTCTGGTTTTCTTCTAGTCCGATCTCATAGAGTCTTTGTCATTGTATGTTTATCATACATCTGTTTCAGGCGTAGTGTCGTGTTGATTGCTTCAAATTTCCACCAAATCTTTTGGTAACTCCCCGTCCAGCTAGCATGGTCCTCCGCTTCTTTGAGGGTTCTGCTTCCTTCTTTCTCGCAACTCCATTCTCACGTGGAGTCCTTGCTGCTGAGAAGTTCGCGACCAATACCATTCTCAATACAATACTGAGTTATTATTCCATTGACAAACCTGCCTTCCTCTATCTGATCTTATTTTGATAATGGTTTGACTTTTCTCATTTTGAATCCTCTTCATCACCTGTAGTTTTTGTAGAGTTTCTTTCTTCGCACATGAATATTGTCCATGTATATCTTGAATAGTCATCTACTACTACCAAGGTGTATTTCTTTCCACTTATGCTGGCAATGTTCCACCGGCCAAATAGATCCATATGAATGATGCAATATTCTTTGTTGAGGATGGGCATGTCTTTTTCTTTGAATGACGACTTGATTTGCTTTCCCTTCCGACATGCATCACATATACTCTTCAGACATACGAGTCCGAAGTCCTTCTACAAGTCGACTTCGCTAGCTTGTTAATTGTTTTGAAATTCAGGTGACTACAGCTTTTGTGCACAGCCAACTTGATTCAATCTGTGGTTTTGCTAGTAGATAAAAAGGGTGTTGCAATGACCAATCCACTACATACATATTTTTCCTCGTTTACATCCTTGCAAAGACAACTTCATTTGATTCAATACAATTCCATTTTTCAACACAATACTGAGTTATTATCCATTGACAAACCTGGCCTCCTCTATCATATCTTATCTTTATAATGGTTTGCTCTTTTCATTTTGAACTCCTTTCATCACCGAGGTAACTTCGCAAGGTTTTCTTCTTTTGCACATGATGATTGTCCATGTATATCTTGAATAGTCATCTACCAATACCAAGGTGTATTTCTTTCCACTTATGTCAAGTGACTAATTGGACCAAATAAATCCATATGCAACATATGTAATATCCTTTGCTCTAAAAAGGACTTGCTTATCCTTGAATGAAGATTTTATTTGCTTTCCCATCCGCATGCATCACATACACTCTCTTTCTTGTACACTGAGTCCGCAATCCTTCTACAAGATGACTCCTTGCAAGCTTGTTGATTGTCTTGAAATTCAGATGACCTTTCGGCTTCTTGTACCACAACCAACTTGATTCGCAGTGCAATTTGCTAGAGACAAGCTACTTGGTGTAGACACCAATCTACCACATACATGTTTTTTTCTCGTCTTGATCCTTGCAAAGACTATTTCAATTGATTCAAGATCTTTGATCCGCACACTCCCATATCGATCCAACATTGTAGCTTTATCACGAGTTGATCGATGCTTAACAAGTTGAAGTTGAGGCCTTCAACATAAGAACATTTGTGATTTCCAATCCATTCTTCTTGATAGATCATGTGCCTTTTGATTTCCCCTCGAGCTTCATTTCCTCCAAATATGACTTTTTTGCTCCTTTAACTTCCTTGATTTTGACAGATTTTTCTTGTTTCTGTCATGTGTCCGAATGTACCACTATCCATGTACCAGGTTCCTTAGTATTCACTGCTCTTGAACCCGCAATCAAGGAAATTAAGTTTTAGGTACCCATACTTTTCCGGTCCTCGAGGGGTTAGAATTGTAAGATGATCCAACCAACCTATAGCCAAATGATTTGACTCTAAGGGGGTTGCCATCTATCGCTGCCATAATCATAATTAATCCTGGCAAATTGCTTGGGATTCTAGTTCATACAAATTGCCTCTTTTGTCCAGACATGCCGCATATGTGTTTTAGCAATTGCCTTCCTTAATAATTGTGGTGTTTTTGAGTGTAGTGCTTGCGTGCATATGTGTGTTGATGAAAGCTCTTATGCTTTTGGAATGGCCTTTCTTTGAGTTCTGTGCCTCGCCATTTGGGCTTATATTCCATAAGTCCTGTTGATAGTTCACATTATTCCAATCACTTGGCTTGGATATTTTCTACCATTCCCATCATATGTATTTCTTTTATGGGTTTTCTAGATTTTTGGTAGTTCTGCTTCCTTTACATGAGTATTTTCTCGTTAGAGTTTGCCGAGGACTCCTACTGAATCTCTTCTCACTGCCCTTTCAAAGACACTCAATCGGTCAAGTTTTCCTTTCCCTTTGTAACCAAGGCCGGCTTTGCTTAGTATTGTGCTTTGGAGTGAATGTGTGTGCAACATTTAGAGTTTTGATTTTTCTGGACTTTTTCATGACTTGAAGATCCTTTTTCCAAAATTACTCGAGGTTTGACATGGCGAGGAATTAAATCCTGCCTGTCTTGTCTCCACACTCTCTTTGACTCATAATAAGATCATCCAATGATTTAGATGCCTTAGTGAATGAGGCAATAACATTCTTGAGGTCATTCTCCTCTTTTCTATAGCAGCAATTTACTCGCTACTAATTTAGCATTTTCAAATTTTTAAACTTTCATTCTCACGCCTATTTGACTTAGGTACTCACCCCTAGTGGGCCAGTTTTGACTTTTGAGTAGGTTGTTTTCCTCATTCAATAGTGTGTGTGAGGATTTAATGTGTTCAAAATCTTTCATCATTTTGCCTAATGAATCATAAAGATCAAAGAGGTGATGAAGTGTGTGTGTCACGTCACTATCACTAAATGTCCGAGTTTGTTGAGTTAGATCAGTACCTCATCTTCTTGATCTTGTTCTTTGGCCATCAAGGCATCAGGGCTTCTTCTTCGAGTCACTTGAGTAGTCGCCACATCGCTTTCCTCGAATCACCTGCCTCTCGACTTGGTCATTTTGCTGCCTCCCAAAGCCTCAGCTATCATTGCTTTTTTTTCTTTCTTTGTCTTCTTTCTCTCAAGATCTTCCTTTCTTCTTCATCCATGTACTTGTTGACTACAGGATATGGACAAATAATGGCATAGTGACCTGGTTGTCTACGCCCAACATAGATACTCAACCTTTGATCACTTCTTTCCATTCTTGGATTGTCACCCTTTGATACTCAACTTTTTGATGATATGTTCTCTTGTTGGCCTATCATCCCTTGATTTGGAGGAGCCGAGTGTCTTCCGGAAGATTCACCATTTCTCTCTGTAGTTCTTGTTAAAGAACTATTTAAATCTTTTAACCATCGTGCTATTTTCTTCCGGGTCAATTACCTCTTTTGACTTTCTTCTTCCCATCTTTGACAATTAGAGCAAATTGCTTTTGGGTACAACTGCCTCTTCCTCGTCTTTTTCTTCTCAAAACCAAACTCGTAGGCTTTGAGGTCCGAGAATAACTCATGGTTGGATGTCTTTGATAGGTCCATGGAATGTCTCGATTACCATGACCTTCATTTCCCATTCAAATGAAGATTTTTTAGATCTTCATACACATTTCCTTCTCGTATATTCCTTTCTGTGTAGACAGACTCATTTGTGATTTCAGAAACCGAGCGCCTAGTCGATCCAGTTTCTCTCCCGAGATCATTTTGAAGTTTTCAAATTTTTGTACCGCCACCGATAATTTGTTTTCTTTGATTTTCTTCGAGCCTTCACAAATCAATGTCAACTTGTCCTAGATTTCTTTAGCCGTTTTGCATGATTTGACTTTATTGAACATGGCTTTGTCCAAGGTTTTGTAAAGGATGTCCTTGGCTACATTGTCCAGGTTGTATCTTTTTCGTCATCATTTGTCCACTCAGCTTCTTGGTTTTTCAACCATGACCGTCCGGGAGCAAAGATCTTCTTCCTCCTTCAAATTCGCAACTCTTCGTGACAAATTGTTCACCTTTAATATTTGCAGAGGCCCATCTTCTATCACTATCCACATCTCATCATGTAATGTCGATAGATGAGCCTCGCATATACGAATTTTCCAATCATCAAATTCTTCGATAGTGAACATAGGGATGCGTGTCAAATTTGCTTCCATGATAATGACTTTTTAAAAAATTTGAAGGTTTAAGTACTAAAGCAGACTTTGAAAAGTTTGAGATCTAGTTCAAGAACTGCCATGGAGGGTTCAATGAACCAACCGCTCCGATACCACTTGTAGGTCCCAAGGGGTGTAAGAGTAAGGTTTAGAAGGGGGGTTGAATAAACCTTACCAAATTTTCGATTTAGTCCTTTTAAATCTCTGAGTTGATTCTATACACCGTGTCCTTGATGGACAAAATTTAGTCACTCAAGAGAGTTAATCTCTCAATGCACTCAAACTGAAATGCTGATGGAGTAATCAAATTGTTTATATTTTAACTTAATCCGTGGTTTTATTTTCAGCGGAAGACTTAACACCCTTAAGTTTGATTAAGTAAGAATTTAGTGCTTGGTTTAGTACTTATAATTTATCAAGTGGATAGCAAATTTATCAAATAGATATAAGCAGTTAAAATTGCAAGAATTAAAGTTCAAATGTAAATGACACAATGAAATTTTTATAGAGGTTCAAGATGGGGTAATTCTTCTACTCCTCTCTTCTCCAACTCCCGGAGGAATCCACTAAGTAATGATCAGTTTACAAAGTGGTAATACCAGATACAAGTCTTGATCACAACAAATTTACTTGATCCTTAGGGACTCACCGAGACGCCTTGATCACTCAAACCGGCTTCTCGTGACGACTTTTCTTCACAGTAGTACCGCTTTGTTACTACTACAAAATCACTTGCTCAAGCTCTTTGATTTGATCACGAAGCCCTCCAAAAGCTTAAGACTTGGTTCAACTTGAACCTTTCTACAATCCTTTCCGGAATGTAGACCCCTTTGTTTTCAATAGTTTCTCTTCAACCGATTGAAGTTCTCTTCCTTCACAGGTGAGTGTTGGATTGATGTGCTTCGAATGTAGGCTTGAGGATTGAGAATGTTTCGTTTTTCCGATGTGCTTGTATATCTCACGTGTGTTTCATACATGTATCCCCCTTTTTCTCAAACAAACTCCTCACCTTTTTATAGTGAACTTTCAAAAATTTGCCCGTTGAAGAGATAGCTTATTTTTTAAAGTCACTTGCAAAAATTGTCTTGTTGCGCTTCTTGGAATTGCCATTTCCTCGTATGAATTGTTCTTTCACCTTTTAGAGTTCTCGACACCTGGTGTAGTGCTTCCCATCGTTCATTCCTTTTGCACGCTCGGGGTGAGCACTCCAAGAAAGGTGGTATGGAGATATTACTTGTTTAAGTAAATCTCTTGATTTCTCGCGGCAACGTTTCTTTTACGCTTATCTCGACTTGATCGCTTCCTTGCTTTCCTCTTAGAGTCGCCTTCCAATCATTGGATGACTCTTCTCACACTTCAACTTGAGACTTGGCTTTTCTTGAGTTGACTTGACCGATGCTCCACTCACCGCATCTCACCGCTTCTTCAAAAGAGTTCCCGCTCTACTCTTCTTTGCCATATTCAAATTTTGCTTCACAACAAGGTCTTCCTTCCAAATTGGTGCCTTTCTTGCATGTTATGGCGTAGTCGATTTAACTCGCCTTTTGGCTACTCTAATTGTTACAATACATTTTAAGAAGAATTGGGGTGCAACTTTCTATTCTAAGTTTTACATGGCATTCATCAAAATCTAAACAATAAAATTCCTAACAACTAATATTCTTGATTTATTCTTCAAAAACCTCAACCTTGTTGAATCCCTCCAAGTTCAAATCCCTTGAAAGGTTGAGTCGATCCGCACCGTAGATCTTCACCGTTTCTCCAAGACTAGAATAATGACACAAATATTTCTTCAAGAAGAACAATAAGCTCAAATAGTATTTTACTCGATAGTCTTCTTTCAAACGCCGAGTTACATTTTATAGATACATCAAAACCAATCTTCACAAGGCAGTGGCGATCCTTTCTTGGCTAAAATCAATTGATGCAAATTTTCAGCTAGAAGATAGACAACTAGAAAAGGTAAATAACAAGAGATAAAATCTTTCCTTACGGGTAAGAACAAAAACATAAAGAAGGAGTTTAAATGGAAATTTAAATAGGTCAATATATCAATATACGCAATCATAGATTATCGCAAAGAAGCTACTTGAAATAAAGACTATTGCCATTAATTAATCACAGAGAATCTAGCAAGATATCACCTGCATTTGCGCAGAAGGTGTTGCAGACCGCAGTTGTTACAACACCGATTTTGCATCGTGCGATAAACACAAAATTGCCAATCCTTATAACATTAACAATCTCCCCTTTGCACTTTTGGTCAAAACACAAAATGCGAGAAACAAGAATAATCAAAAGTGAAGCAACACTTTAGACATTAAACCCCTCGCATGGGTTAGCACAAATCATAATCGTGCACATATAAACCAAAGAGATACATATCAAATAGTTTATCCAAGTTTAAATCCAAAACAACCAAGTTCGAACTATAACATATGATAATCGTGAGAATGTTACAAATTTTAATCATCCTTTGACTCCCCGCAGTCGACATGTTATCTTCATCATCCTCATAATCGAACTCCTCATCCGAACTTTCCTCTTCCTCCCCGAGATTGTGCCTTTTCTTCTTCACCGACTCCCCTTGAGATTGTGCCTGCTCATCCATGGCAAAGGCAGCCTTTCAGATAGGTTGTCCAAGCTGTCTACTCCCCTTTTGAGCAACAAAGCAAAGGTGTAGATGTGACACGAATCAAGAAATCTTTGACCATCTAGATTTTAGATGTCCGTAATTTAACTGCTCCTTCTCTGCCTCCGCGATTTCAAAGATTAATGCAAGCCTCTAGTATAGCATTTCCTGGTGTTTGAACACTAGAAGAAGTAGCACCGATGAGAGTGATCCCCAAAGGAGGAGTAAATGCAAGGTCATTTATTTTATTTCTCTTTAAGATTTTCACAAAGATTGAAATTGAACAGTGCAATGACCAAATCTTCTCGAGTCCTTCTTTTTGAAACCCCGAGAAACAAGAACCTTGTAAATTAAAGAAGGGTAAGGAGATACCATACATACCGGTGTAACCAAAGATGAGTCCCGATTATATCAAAGATGAGCTGCCCAATATTGAAAGAATGTCCGGTCCCATTACAATAGAGAAGAACAAACATCAAGGCAGACAGAGGAATTATGCTTCGTGGGGGTCCAATTGCAAACAACAATTTTGTGCAACAGAGTGTATTTCTTTGTAGGATCTTTAGTCTTGAACTTTTCTTGCTTGGCAGGCCAAACTTGCACAACCCCTCCACTCAAAGTTCTAGCAATTTCATCCATATCAGATGGAAGATCAGCATTCAGAGCACTGTTTCCCTCAAGAACCCTATTGATGTCCTCAAAAGTAAATGAATACACTTTCTTTCTAACCCAAACACAACCATATTTAGCAGAGTACTCATCAGCAAATCTGTCTGGGAGATTACAATAAAACTCTCAAACAACTCTATCAACATAGGAACTAATATTGGTCACAGACCCAAATAATTCCATATCCTCAAGTAAAGGCAAAATACCATAGGTGATATGATCCTCTATTTTAATAGGTCATTCACACAAGATCTCCCTTTGACCACAAAGTGTTCCACAATGTTTCATTATCGAGAGTAAAAAGCAAAGAAATGACATTTGTTGTCCTCAAGCTCGGAGTCTGATGGTTCATGGTCAGAGCTGTCAGTGTCAGTGTGATCGTGAGATGTTTCAACACTGATGTCTTTATCCTTGCCAGCAGTTTCTGAGGGTTCGCCAATGTCCTTCAATAAATCAGACTCGATGCTATCACCATCATCATCTGAAGGAGTGTCTTCTTCAGAAGGTTCCATCTCAACATCGTGAAATGCAGAATGTTATCAAAAGGATCATCCCCGGTATTTCATCCTCAGAATCAGTGAACACCATATGTCGTATAAGCCTCTTCGATGGTTTTTTAGATGTTGGACCACTCCCTTTAAACACAAGTACTTCTTCTTCATCCACTTGGCCCTCTTTTGGAGAACTTTTCTGGGGCGGTTCCCCTTTTTTCTTCTTCCGTGCATAAGTTTTTGTAAAACTTTGATAAGTAGGTCGGATGCGTCCTAAAGGAGGTGATAATCGAGATGGTTCATTTCCCATGTTGCCAAACCCCTGTTCTGGTACGGCAGAGGGATAACTTTCACGAATCCCACGAGCCCTAGGGTTCGAATCAGGGGAGAAGGGTGGTTTAAATCGACTTCTGGGGCTTGCCTTTGAGATGTCTCAAGACCAAAATCACACCACCAAGTGGTAGGTGGTTGGTCGTAACCAGGTTTTCGGGAACAGGATTAGCCCTATTTCTTCTTCGATTCTCTCACTACTTCGTAGTTCCCGAGGATTTGATATCTCGTGACGTACCATGCTAAATATTTGCACACAATTAACCACAAAAGGACAATATATGGTAGAAAGACGAGAGAGAGAGAGAGAGAGGGTTAGGGTGTATCTCGCAAGCTTTGGTGATAACAAGACTTGGATTTCAAATATCCCACAAATGAGAGTGTATATAGGGAAAGAAAATAACTCCTTTAATTGGAGAGATACACTTGGCGGCCAAAAAGGTGGTTTCCATAAAACTTCCCAATCGCTAATTTTTTAAATTCAAATATTTTGGGAAAAGTCCCATAATTAAGGATGTGCAAATAATCCAGAATAAACACTGATGATCAACTCCTTTTATAAAAGACATATTTAAGGAAAAAATTATTTCCACAATAATACACCACATCGAATCAATAAGGAGGATATTTTCAACAAGCCTAGAAAAAATGATCCTGAGGGATGTCTAGAATGATGAGTTTATTTCGACAGAATAAAAGGCCTCGGGCATTTTGGTGTTGTAACCCAGTGTTGTACCACCTTTTTTAATAACATCACCACACAAAGTCAATGGATCAAAATCCTTTTTCCTTTTTAACAATCTTTTAGTGAAAGGAATAACCAGAAAACCATTAGCCAGTCGGTAACTTTCGCTCCAAAACATGGGTAGCTCTTTCTAAGAAGGTCATAACAAGATTCAAGCATTTAAAAGAACATAGAATAGTTCGCAACTGAATAGCTTTCACACACAATGTATAGGCAGCTTTTTCCGTCAAAGGCCCCAAAAAAAAAACATCTTTCACAGGAAAAATCATTCTGTTTGCAAATTGATCCACAATTGTTTTTAGGCAAGGGTAGCATCAAAGGGGCACTCAATCGAGTTACATCAATAAAACAGAGATAAGCCAATGTAATGATCTTAAAAATGCAAAATGTCTAATGCATAAAAAGTAAGATCAAGAAGAGGTTGCAACACATCAAGAATAAGAGATGATGCATATGGTGTTGCAACACTGAAACCCACACTTCTCAAAGGAGAACACCACCCAAAACTGTTTTAGGTAATTAAATCTTTGAAAGTCTAGGGCTTTGGTGAAAATATCAAGAATTTGATTCTCAAAGGTGACAAAAAATCAATGGTAACAATCTTATTCTCAACCAAGTCTCTAATAAAATGGTGTCGAATATCGATGTGTTTTGTTCTGGAGTGCTGCACCGGGTTTTTAGAAATATCTATGGCACTAGAATTATCAATATAAGCAGTAAGGGTTTTTCCTTCAACCCCATAATCAGCCAACATTTGTCTCATCCACAACAATTGGGAGCAACAACTTCCCAAAGAAATATACTCAGACTCAGCTATGGATAAAGAAACACAGTTCTGTTTCTTACTATACCAGGAAACCAGATTGTTCCCAAGGTAGAAACACCCTCCAGTAGTGTTTTTCCTGTCATCAACATCACCTGCCCAATCAGCATCACTAAAACCAGCCAGATTAGTGTTAGTATCATAGGAATACAAGATACCAAGTTCTGTAGCCCCATTTATATAACGAATTATTCTTTTAACAGCTTTCAAGTGTGACTCCTTAGTATAGGGGATCGTATCTAGTACAAACACAAACATCGTAGCTAATATCGTGTCTCTAGAAGTGAGATACGTAAGGCTTCCTATCATGCTTCTGTAAAGGGTAGGATCAATAGGAGTACCATTCTCATCTTTGGACAATTTATCATTAGTCCCCATGGGAGTTTTCATGTGCTTTTTATTGTCCAGCCCAAACCTTTTAACAAGGTTTTTGGCATACTTGTTCTGAGTTATAAAAATTCCTTTGTCAAACTGTTTAACTTGAAGACCAAGAAAATAGTTCAACTCACCAACCATGCTCATTTCAAACTCAGAGGACATGTACCCAATAAATTCATCAAGTTTTTGTTTAGAGGTTGATCCAAACACTATGTCATCAACATAAATTTGAGCAATGGTGATACCATTCTTAAATTTTTGGATGAACAAGGTTTTATCAACACTTTCTCTTTTATAGCCCTTATTACACAAAAACGTGGTTAACCTTTCATACCAAGCTCTAGGAGCTTGTTTCAACCCATACAAAGCCTTTTTCAATTTGAAAACATGGTTGGGAAGGTGAGGATTTTCAAAACCCTTGGGTTGTTCAATAAACACTTCCTCATTCAGAAAACCATTTAGGAAGGCACTTTTGACATCCTTCTGAAACAATTTGATTTTAAGGACACACACAAAAGCAAGAAGGAATCTTATGGACTCAAGTCTAGCTACAGGAGAAAAGGTTTCATCAAAGTCCACCCCTTCTACCTGTGTGTAGCCTTGACCCACTAGCCTAGCCTTGTTTCTAGTTATGTTACCAAGTTCATCAGTTTTGTTTTTGAAAATCCACTTGGTTCCAATAACATTAGAACTTTCAGGCCTAGGTACAAGAATCCACACATTGTTTCTTTCAAATTGTTCCAGTTCAGATTGCATGGCATTCACCCAATATTCATCAAGAAGAGCTTCTTTAACATTTTTGGGTTCAATGAGAGAAGTAAAACAGACAAATCTTACCATTTCTGGTAATTAACTTTCTCTTTACCTCTTGTCTTAATGCCTTCACATTTTGCCCAATTACTTGATCCACTGGATGGTTCTTCCTTATCCTCGCTTGGTGGTTCTTTTTCTCGGTTTGATCAAAAATATAAAACTTAGTTCCTCCATCATCATCGGACTCGGGGTCCGCTGCAAAGATCTATCTCCTGTGTGGAATTGGATGTTGTAAAATCGAGTCCATTGCGGTATCCGCCTCTGGTGTGGATTCAAATGTTGTGACATCAGTTTCCCCAACACCAACTTCTTTTGCAACTTCTTCATTGTTCTCTTTGGATATATCTGCAAAATCTTTAGTATCATCTACAACAACATTTATAGATTCAATGATCGTGCGAGTTCTCATGTTGTAAACCCTATAGCCCCGCTATTTACGAATCCTTAAAATTTCCCACATCACTCTTAGAATCAAACTTCCCAAGATGTTGTTTGTCATTAAGAATGTAACAAACACATCCAAACACATGGAAGTAACTTAGATTAGGTTTCTTACCTTTTCAGATCTCGTAGGGTGTCATATTAGTACCAGGACGTAGATGAACCCTATTGATGATATAACACGCAAGACTTCACAAATCGGCACCTTCACGGCTGGGTGAGATTTTCTTGGAATTAATCATGACCCGTGCCATTTCCTTAAGAGTTCTATTTTTTCTTTCTGCAACTCCATTTGCTGAGGAGTGATGGGTGCAGAAAACTCATGAAATATTCCAAGTTTTTCACAAAAATTAGAAAAATTGACATTTTGAAATTCTCTACCATGATCACTTCCCCGATCCTCCCAATATCAACCCTTTTTCATTGTTCAATCTAAGGACCACTTTTTTTGAAAACAGAGAATGTGTCAGATTTTTCACTTAAAAAGTCAATCTAAGTAAACCTAGAATAATAATCAACACACACAAACACATATTTCTTCCCACTTATACTGGCGACCTGCATTGGTCCCATGAGGTCCATGTGAATAATTTCCGCACAGGTGTGAGGATCTGAGGTGTTGCAACACCTTGTGTGCTTCCCTTTTTGTTTTCCTACTTGGCATGGACCACAAACCTCGAGTGGTCTTTGTCAAGTTTAGGAACACCTAACACTCGCTCCTATGTTAATAAGGTTCAAAGATACCATGAAAATTCATGTGTCCTAACTTTTGGTGCCACAATTCAGTGTCATTTAACGAAGATTTATTGCACACAAGAGCAGTATTGAAACACTGAACTTGTTCCTGCATTAGATAACAATTATCAGAGGATCTCATTACCTTTCAAAATGCATTTGTCACTTTTATCAAAAACAAAGACACACATTTTTATCAAATCTCACAAGAAGATCATTATCACAAAGTCGATCGACATCGATAAGATTGGCTTTTAGTCCTCAACATACAAAATATTTTTAAGGGAAGGAAGACTGGACACATTCAAGGTTCTTTTTCTCAAAACTTTTCCTTTTGCGCCATCACCAAAAGTAACCAACCCATTTTCATATTTTTCAATATCAGTCAATTTTTCCAGTTCTCCGGTCATATGACGGCAGCATCTACTATCAAAGTACCAGGATTCAGTTACATTGGCTTTCAAGGAGGTGTGCACAACATAGTAAGAGAATTCATCCTTTCTAACCCAGATTTTCTTGGGTTGATTTGATAAATTTATTTTAAAACGAGGAGTGCTTCTTTGCTGATGTTGGTACGCTTGAGATTGCACCCTGCCTTTCCTAATGTGTTTTTGAAGACGGTAACACTTAGGTCTTATGTGGCCAGGACGATTGCAATAATGACATATAGGAACAAAGCCATTTTTTTTTCCCAGTTTGACTAAAGGATGTCCCCTCTTTAACAAAAAACAATATTAGAATTTTTCTTTTTATTCACAATGTTTTTGTTAAAATTAGAATTAAAGCCAATACCTGCACGACCTTGTTGTGATTTTCCTTGAGATAGAATTTCATCTAATCTCCCTTTTCCAGAATTCAGTTTCTTGACAGAGTTAGTCATGTTACTGAGTTCTTCATTCACTTTAATGAGTTATTCTCTCCTATCGGTAGCAAGTTTCTCGAGTTTAACCACTTGCCCCTTGAGTATCTCTTTTTCAAAGTAAAGAGATACATCCTTCTTTTCCGAGTTGCATTTGTCTTTGCCGACAAATTCGCATTTATCAAGCATCTTTTGATAAATTCTTCTTAGCTCCTCATATTTTGACACTTCATCTAGATTGAGTCATCCTCCGAACTTTCAAAGGTGTCGGAATTGTTCTTTTCGTAGAAGTGCATGAGAATTTAGACACATTTCAAAAAAGGAAAGCTAGAGTTATACCGCTCCGTGTTGTAGCACCGTAAGAGCACTCGGGATTACAACCAACCTCTTATTTTATCACGTTGAAGGCAACTTGATTGCTCACGCTTGTCTTCTTCTTCATCATCTTCTGGTTCATCATCACTCCATGATGTGGTGAATGATTTTCCATTCTTCTTCAGGGTATTCGCAAATTCAGCTTGAATGTGTCCAAAACCTCCACATTCTCTACACTTAATGCTTTTACCACCATCATACTGTTTTCTTTGAGTTCCGAATTTTTTTCCAGACCTGGGAAAATTTCATCCTTTGTTTCCCTGTTTGAAGATCTTGTTGAAATTCTTGGTGAGCAATGCAAAAGATTCCTGAATTTCTTTTCCTACATCACTAGTTAATTCATCAAAAGTTTCACTTGAAAAGCAATCTCCTATTTTTCTCCTTTTTGTAACTAGCCTCTTTTAGTTTTTCTTTCTTTGTTTCTTCAAGATTCATCTCAAAGGTTTGGAGAGACCCAATTAATTCATCAAGTTTCATTTCTGAAAGAACTTTTGATTCTTTAATGGCAGTTGCCTTGTAAGCAAATCTTTCAGGGAGTGACCTTAAAACCTTTTTAACAAGTTTGAAATTGGAGTATTTCTTTCCCAAGGCAAATGATTCGTTTGAGATATCACATAGTTTAGAGTTAAAATCATTTATGGTTTCATTTTCACTCATGCGAAGATTCTCAAATTTAGAAGTAAGCATTTGGAGTTTAGATATTCTTACAGCTTCAGTTCCTTCGTAGGCAACTTGTAAGATATCCCAAGCTTCCTTAGAGGTCTCACACGTAGATATCAGTTTGAACTGATTCTCATCGACCGCATCAAGATTGCATTGAGAGCCTTTGAGTTCGAAATAGCCGCTTGGTCCTCGTGCTTGTCCATTGAGTCTCATTTTTTGGAACACTTTTGCCATCAACAAATTCAAAGAGGTGGTGTCCAACCAAAGATGGATTTCCAAGCACGTTCATCTACATATTTGATGAATGCTCTCATTTCGCTTTCCAAAGAGGAGAAATTGGTTCCAATGAGAAGAGGTGGTCGACAAATAGAGCTTCCCTCACGATAGTTGTCCATGTTAACAATAGATATAAAAATAACAGGATCACACTAATAAGGATTAGTGGAAGGCTCTTGATGCCAATTGATAGAATCTGATACCTTAAAACATTAAATAAATCAGATTCTTACGTTGTTATATGATAATGTTGTAACACTGACCAAACAACACAAGTACACAAAATAATAAAAATAACACGGAGATTTTTACGTGCTTAGATTCCTCAAGCTTAATGCACGAGGCCACGCCCAGAAAAGAAACAATCTAATATTAGAAAATAAACAGTTATTACAAATACGACTGGATTTACGTAAAGCATAAAGACTCCATCTTTATCTTATACACCAACACTCGTATAAAACTAATATTCTTGATTGATTCTTCCAAAAACCTCAACCTTGTTGGAATCCCTCCAACTTCAAATCCCTTGAACGGTTGAGTCGATCCACACCGTAGATCTTCACCGTCTTCTCCCGAAGACTAGAATAATGACACAAATATTTCTTGAAGAAGAACAATAAGCTCAAATAGTATTTTTCTCGATAGTCTTCTTCAAACGCTGAGTTCCATTTTATGGAGACCGAAAACCAATCTTCACAAGACAGGGCGATCCTTTCTTGGCTGAAATCAATTGATGCAGATTTCCAGCTAGAAGATAGACAACTACAAAAGGTAAACAGCAAGAGATAAAATATTTCCTTATGGGTAAGAACAAAAACATAAGGAAGGAGTTTAAATGGCAATTTAAATAGGCTGAATATATCAAGATACGCAATCACAGATTATCAGCAAGCTACTTGAAATAAAGACTATTGCCATTAATTAATCACGAGAGAATCGCAAGATATCACCCGCATTTTGCGCGAGGAAGGTGTTGCATTTGCAGTGTTACAACACTGGATTTTGACCGTCGATAAACACAAAATTGCCAATCCTCATAACATTAACATACACATTTTTGACAATGTTTTTCGTTCATCAATAATTATTTATAATTTATTCCAATTGTAGTATTTATTTTTTGCTTCTTTAGTATTATTTTTTGCTTCTTTACTTTTATAATTGTTCAAACGACAAATACTCAAACAATCCAGTGTCCTTGTTGGGAAACAAATAACTAAACAATTGTTTTGTTTAGTTATAATTTATAGCATTGTTGATGCTAGTTTCTTGGCATCGATATTTTTTTATTGCTACTATAGTTTTACAAAACTGCTTGTTAATCTTATTAATTTTTATTCTTTGGCGTCGATATTTTTTTATTGCTACTTTAGTTTTACAAAACTGCTTGTTAATCATTTTAATCTTGCTATTTTAATTTTATATTCTTGCTCTTTAGTACATCGTGCTTGTGAAGCCCCTGATTTTTCGAGCGTGTAATTGATCATTTTATCGTCTATGTATTTTATCGACTATTTTACCGCGTCACTTTGACGGGTAAATATTAATAATAAATATATATATATTTTTGCATTTAATTTTATTTTTATTTATTACTTGTGATCATAATCATTTCTATTTCACATTAATGATCACTTGATTGATCATTATTACTATTTGTGTATTTATTAGTCACCTTGGAATTTTAAGAGACTATTTATTTTAGAGATTTACACCTTATAGAAATAAGAATTGATTTAGAATAACTGATCATGAAACTTATAATTGATCAAGGAAATCAATAATTATTTTGGAGATTGATATTATTCATCTATTATCACCAAATTTGGGACAAAAAAAATGGAAAAACCATAAGTACCCCTTAAGTGGACGGCAATGATGATCATTTTGGTGTAGAAATATCTTCCAACTCTTGTACATATACACCTTATGTTATTCATCTTGTGTATAATTATACCATTAATTCAAACATTATACACATTATCTTATACACCAATTCTTTAATATTAATTTCCCCAACTTATTCCCACTCACCCAACATTCTTTCCTTATCCATCCTTTGCCCATACCTTGACTCTCCTTTTGTCTCCATGCAAGAGACATAATTCAAAACATGAAAATTGAACAAAAAAAAAAATCCTCTCCTCTCCCTCTCACCATGGTGGACGGCCATATGGCTCCCTCTCTCTAAACATTCTCCTCCTTCTCTCTACAATTCCTTCACATCTTCAAATCTTCAAGAACAATTCCTTCATATCTTTGAATCTTCAAGAACACATCCTTCACATCTTCAAATCTTCAAGAACAATTCCCTCATATCTTCAAATCTTCAAGAACACATCCTTCACATCTTCAAACATTTTTCATATCTTCAAGAACACATCTTTCACATCTTCAACCATTCATTCTTATCTTCAAGAACACCATCTTCATATCATCAAACACTTCCTCTTTCTCAAACACTTAACAAAAACACAAGAATTTCCCTACTTCTTCATAAAATTCGAACCCTCCTCTCACAATGGTAAGAAATTCTATTCTTCAATTCAACTTGATATCCTATAACTCATCACCTTCTCTTCTTAACTTAAGTTCAATTTTGACTTTTGGAGGTACACATAGAAGACTACATAAGGACATGCAAGCACTGTGGTCACCTTAAAAGACTTGAAGAGAAATTGTTGGAGAATTTGGACTATAAGGTAAGATTTGGACACTAGTGCCCTTTTCTCTTCTTCTTCCTATTTTCTTCAAATTTTAACACCCCTTTTTCATATTTGAGAAATCGGGCTGACCTTAAGTGGTTTTTAGGGTGAGCCAAAAATTCCAACTTTGAAGCTTCTACTAGTTCCATTTCATTACTACACAAGGTAAAGTGTAGTATTTCCAATTTTCTCCACCTTCTTCTTTTTTTCCTTAATTTTTAACTCATTTTTCTAACTCTTAATTTTTGATATTTCTTGACTTAGGGGCTGTCCTAAGTGAGTTTAAATCAAGTTGTGAAATTTATCCTTTTATTTCACAACTATCCAATTTTAAGGTGGGTGGAAAAATCTTTCCAACTTCTAGGTGTTTTCCTCAAATGCATGTAGTATTTTGTTATTGAGCACTTGAGATATATATATTATGTATTGGGCAAATTTTTTTTTTTGGTCCTTTATCTGATGTTACTTTGAGATTTGGTCCTTTTTCTTTTTACTTTTTACAAATAGTCCTTTTTCTGTATAAAAATTTGAGATTTGGTCCTATTACCGCCTATAGTAGGTAATGTTGACCTGCTACGCTGACGTGGCATTTTTATTTTCGAAAATTTTAATTTAATCAGATTTTTTGCTGACTTGGAAGACTTGTGGGTTGTTTTGGAGGGAAAATTAATACTACATGGCAAAATGGAGGGAACTTAAACTTATTAATGTATTTCGAAAATTACAAAAAATAAATCAGAAAATTGTTAAAAACACAATACACTATTTTAATTTTTTTAAAATTGAAATTTATTTAAAATATTTTAGAATACTAAAATAAAAAAAAGTTGTTTTTAAAACTAAAGGATGTTTTAAAAATCTGAAATCTTGTTTATAAAACTAAAAGTTGTGTTAAAATCTTAGAATTACTTCAAATATTATATATATTCAATATAAAATTAAAAATCTGGAAAATAATTAAAATATGGAAATTTATCTAAAAATGAATTAAAAACTATCGAAATATTTTGAAAAAAAAATCCAAAAATCTGAATTTTCATATAAACTCCAAAATGGGTAAAAGCATAGAACTTTTTTGATTTTGATTTTTATTACTTTTTTAGTTTTTAAAAAATGATCAGATTTTATATATTTTAACTTTTAGATTTTTCAATAATTTTGGATATTTTTTATAATTTTTTAATTAATTGAAAATAATTTTAAATTTTATTGAAATAATTTTCAAATTTATTAGATAATTTTTCAGTTTTTTCAAAAACTTTAAGTTTCTCTCCATTTTGCCATGTAGGATTAATTTTCATCCAAAACAATCCACAAGTCTGCCAAGTCAACAAAAAATGTGATTAAATTAAAATTTTCGAAAATAAAAATGCCACATCATCGTAGCAGGTCAAGATTACCTGCTATAGGGGGTAATAGGACTGGATCTCAAATTTTTATACAGAAAAAGGACTAATTGTAAAAAGTAAGAAGAAAAATGACCAAATATCAAAGTAGCCTCAGATAAAGGACGAAATAAAATTTTTTGCCTTATGTATTGCATGTTAAATTCTTGTATCAAATTGTGAAAATTTCTCAAGTGTTGCTCAAAAATGCTATTTATTGAAATTTAGGTGCATGCATGTACACTTTATTGTTGTATTTGGTGAATTCTTGTATGAAATGAACATGCATGTGTATGATCCTTGAAATCCATGTTTTGTATGACTTATAACCTGGACAAGTCGAGCATAATTTATTAAATTTCAATTTTTGGACTTAAAATGCAAAAATGGAAATTTGGTGGACTTAATTGCAAGAAAATAAAACTTAAGGAACCCCTCTATAATTTTCGAGTTTTAGGACTGGATTCAGGTTCCAAAATGATGTTTGGGCATTTTAATAAAGTTTTAAGAGTTTTAAGATAAATAAAATCAACCCTTAAAAGCCCAAGGACTAGATTGTAAAATTTTAGAAGTTTAAGGGCTACATTGCAATTTTCGGAACTGTACCAGACCCTAATTTTAAAATTTTAAATTTTAACTCTTAAGGGACTGGAAATAACATATTATAAGTGTATTCCAAAATCCAAGTGTTTAGAGCTTGGAAAGTAATTTTACAAAAATTGAGAGACCAAATTGTAAAAGATTAAACTTGAGGACCCAAATGAAATTTCCAGGACTTATATAGTCCATGTACCTGTAAATACTAATTTAACTATAACTTAATGATAGTTTGGACCCAAGGTTCAAATTTCATAACAATTGACCCCCTAAAAGCCTTAAAGGCAATTATTTTAAAATGGGACAAAAATGAGATTCCAAAAGTTAAGGGGCCTACACTTATTTATTTTTAAAACTATTTTTGTCCCAATATTCCACGACCTTAGTGACATTTTCCAACTAGAATCACATTAAAAGCCCTTTTTTTGTGAGTTCCAATTATTTTAAACTTAAAATGACAATTTTAACAAATTTGGGGCCAATTGAGAATTTTATAAACACTCGACCTCAAAACTTTAAAACCTGAATCTATGAACAGTTTAGAGAATTTAGGAACTGACCTCATAATGTTTCAAGGTCGGGACATTTATTTATTTAATTTTTAACCCCAAAAGTATTGGTTTTTACAAAACGGGCTAATTGTAATTTTCTTTTTAACAAGGACCTAACTCAAATTATTTTTCTTTTAATGAAATAGCCCCGGACCCTCTGACTTTAATAATTAATTAAAATATTTAAATTTCTCAAAAATCCCTAGACTTATCGGATCGTCTTGACCGATTAATACCCGATCGCGGGCCGACTTCCTCGTCTTGTGATTTCGAATCTATAACGGGACTTATGTTCCACCTAATCTTTCAAGATATCAAAGATTGTTTATCCTCCCGATAATCCTCTTCATCCAAATAACTCCACCAAAGCTATAATTGCCACTCGCAATTTTCGAAAATTTTCCTGAACTGCTTCCCTGAATCAATAATACTCGACTGCCTAGTTGACTACCTAAACTTGTATTTACTTTCATGCCTGAGTCAACTTGGTGTGTCGAGCTCACAGTCAGAATGGATACGTCGGGGATGGAACCAGGCAGCTCGACAACTATTCCACTCTCCGGCCCCATCGTCCTAATCCCGCAACTGAGGGACGGAGTTTGTCCAAGGGAAGCGGGTTGTAGTACTTGAGGTATAATCATGATTTTGACAATCCGGGCCTAGCTAGGTCTACTATAGATTTGTCTTTGCCTATGGAGCGATAAGGTGACAGGTCTTGACCATCTTGCTCGGGAGTTACAAGGAAGAACGAAGGAATCGCCTCGATCCACACGATTCTGGAGTTAATCGGACCCATTTGGTTGGCGCTACAAATTTGTACGCAACCGCTACTTGTATTGCATTGGTTGGCGCTACAAATCCGTACGCAGTCATTACTTGTCTTGTGTAGGATTGGCGCTACATTCCGTACGCCATCCTACATGTCTTGCCTGAATCACATAGTTTTGTGTGATCACGAATTGTTTCTTAAACTGTATAAGTATATTACTTAAATATATTTATCACGACGCTTGTGGATCAAAATCATGCATCATATCTCACGCGTTTTCATACAACTGTTTTTCTCGCATTAACTATATATATCGCCTCACTTGCACACGATCACCCCGTCCACTGAGATTTATTTCTGTCTCATCCCCTCATGTTTTCTAACCTTTAGATGAGGACTATGTTGAAGATGTCAAACCGGCCACAGAATGATTACCCTCGCCCCGCCTGTCGAACTTGCATCCTTTTTCTAATGATTGTACTTATTTCATGTACTTCTGCTGATGTTGGACTCTCATTTATCCTGCTACTCTTTTCTCTCTTTGACTGTAATTTAAGGGCGTAGGACCCTTTGACATTTAAGAATGGGATATTATGTACTTTACATTTTAGTTTTGGCCTGTAAACTTATTCAGGTTTATGTCGGATGTATTTGGATGTTGTTGGACCTTAAGATGTAATTCGTACTTGTACCTATTTTGTTTTCGCTGCTTTAGACTCTGTTTCACTTGGGATTATTGTATCATTTGTCTAGACTGTTGGGTTTATTTCTATTTAAGTGGTTGATCGTCGTCGCGTCCCGTGGGGGCGTGATGCTTTAGTGGGTATCGAGCTCACTAGTAAGATGGAAACTTACACCGAGCTGACCAAGGATAGGACCATCGGTCTGTGTTGGGTAGTACCGTGACTTGACTAATTAAGTGTGAAATCGATTTCAAATTGGCGTAGAACAGTATTATTGATGTTTAGACTAAGTTAGAATTTATATTTGGAGATTCCATAGTCATACTTGTCTTGACTTAGTTGACTCTTGACTGACTTTCTTTATTAATTCTTTCATTATTCCCTCCTTATCTTTCCTTTACCTTTGTCTAATCCGCCTTAGTTTTGTTTGACCAGGATGAAGCCGGCACCCCCGACCTGGTGGGACGGTTTCGAGGCCCGCGCCGAGCGGGACTACTTTCGAGCACTTAAGATTCATTGGTACCGAGAGTGCCTTCGGGCTACCTCAGAGTTGTCAGAGGAGCGCCACCGTAACCGGGAACTGACACAGCTCCTGGCAAGGAGCCAGGAAGAGAAGAACAATTTGACCGTCATTGTCAAAGACTGCGACAACACCATTCGTGCACGGGAGGACCAAATTCAGAATATCCATTCGTGCGCGGGAGAAAAGATGAAGCGAGCGAGAGATGGCCGCCAAAAGTGGGAGATGGACGCCCACATGTCTCGGGACACTATTTACCGCTTGGAGGAGACCATCATCAAGCAAATGACCGTGATCGAGGATTTTACACAGGCCCTAGCACAGCGAGATGCTGCCCTGGAGGCTGCTTTAGCAGCTAATGCGCCGCCATCACCACCGCCCGAGGTGGAGCCCGTACCCAACCCCAAGGCAGGAAACGAAGAGGATCCCGAGGAAGACCCCAAGGAGGATCCCGAGAAGGATCCAGTTGAGGTCGGGGAGCCTGAGGCGCTTGAGGCTGCCCCGCTTGGTGATGCTCAGGGACTTGAGCAGTGGCTGGATCATGTCGACTGACCTGATGCCGAGGCGCCACCTCAGCCCGATCAGGTTTCGATTGTTGATGTAGCCGCTAGTGATGATGACGGCGACCTCACCGAGTATTTAGCTTATTGTTAGATTGTACTCGTGTTATTATCGATGCATATTTCCATCCCATTGTATTTTGCTTTCTGTTGTATTTTGATTCAGTTGTATCCTGATTTCAGATGTATCTTCGATTAAGTATTACAGTTGTGTGAACTTCTTGGGTGTATTCAAATTTTCACATTAATGGATATGCCTTTTCTACTTATTCGGTGTCTTGCGTATTGTTGTTACTTTCCCTGTGATATAACATGTTATACGCGAATATTTATTGGAATCATTTACTCATGGATTGCAACTAACACTTCAAGATACAGAATGGCTAAACATCGTGGATGCGGGAGACCCCGTCGAGTTCCCCAAAGGAATGATGACGTACCCAGGGAACGGGTAGCCTCCCCCGAATTACCACCGCCTCCTCCACCAGCTGCAGGAGATAACTTGACTGCACAAGCCCTATAGCAAATACTGGTTTTCATGAGGCAACAAGCAGAGCCTCAACAGCGTGTTCCTGAACCCGCTCGAGAGGCGAACGATCGCACATTAAAGCGATTCTTACGGTTCGACCCACCGACTTTCTTAGGAGAGCCAGACGACCTAAAAGCAGAGGAATGGATTGAGAAACTGGAGAATATCTTTAATGCTCTCCAATATTCGAATCAGCAGAAAGTCACACTCGCCGTATTTTGTCTGGAATCGGCTGCTAGGGATTGGTGGAAAGCAGTTGAGAGAAAGTGGGAACAGGACCGAGTAGCCAGAACATGGGAAAATTTCCTGGCCGAATTCAATGAACAGTACATTCCACAAGTTGTGAAAGAGGCACGCCGGGATGAATTCCATTGGTTGAGGCAGGGGAACATGTATGTAGCCCAGTATGAGTCCAAATTTCATCGGTTGTCCAAATACGACCTGGGGACAATCAGTACAGAAGAGGATAAACTGTACAAGTTAACATGGGGACTGAAGCTGGAACTTCAAAAACAACTTTTGACTGTTGAAATGACAACCTACTCAGCCGCGGTAAAGGCAGCTCTCTCCGCATCGATTCGGATCGAACCGTGATCGAGATTCATTCAGCAGAGAGGCCATCAAACAGATCAAGAGGACAGATTGTGGGACAGTCATCTAAGCAGCCTGCTAAGTTTCAGAAGGGACCAGTTAATAAAATGGATAAAGGGAAAGGACCAGTACATGGAAAGTCGGGTCAAGTGTGTGCACATTGCCAGAAACTAGGGCATACTGCCAATGACTGTTGGCGTAAACAGGGAAGGTGTTTGCGCTGTGGTAGTAATCAGCACCAGCTGAAGGATTGCCCGAAGTACGAAGACCGAACCAAATAGGTGCAGCCGCAGAAGCTGGGCAATGGCCAGAGTAATCAGGCAAGGATGCCCGCTCGAGCATTTGCACTAGCCGGACATGAGGCTCCGGAGGAAACAGACGTGGTGTAAGGTACGCTCCTAGTATCTAACCACTACGCTAAAATAATATTTGACCCTGGATCATCGAATTCATTTGTCGCACCGCATTTTGTACACAAGCTGCATGCATGCATGGAACATATGCCTATATGTCTAGAAGTGTCAACTCCTATGGCGCAAGCCAGATAACAGATATTATCTATAATGTATGCGAAGTTAAGATTGATGAGATAAATTTTCCTGTCGATTTGATCTTATTACCTGTATCCGAATACGACGTTGATATTGGGAATGAACTGGTTGTCCGCACACCATGCACAAATGGACTGCCATCGCAAGTCTATTAAGCTATGTGAACCCGGAAAGCCCGAAGTGGAAATTTCGGGAAGGGAACGAGTTAAGATTGCCCCAATCATTTCAGCAATGAAAGCAAGGAAGGCAATCACTAGAGGGGCACAAGGGTACTTGGCGTTTGAAATTAACAAACCCAAGGTTGAGACACAAATTAATCAAGTACCTATAGTATCGGAATACACAGCTGTATTTCCACAAGAACTCACCATTGTCCCTCCAGATAGGGAAGTCGAGTTCACCATCGAGGTATTACCAGGAACCGCCCCAATTGCCAAAACGCCGTATAGAATGGCTCCTCTTGAGTTGCAAGAGTTGAAGACTCAATTACAAAAGCTGGTGGATGTGGGATTTATCCGACCAAGTACGTTTCCATGGGGAGCACCAGTACTGTTTGTCAAAAAGAAGGATGGCACATTAAGACTGTGTATAGATTATCGTGGTCTTAATAGCGTGACCATCAAGAATAAATATCCCCTCCCGAGGATAGACGAACTGTTTGATCAACTTCAAGGAGCGATGGTGTACTCGAAGTTTATTTACAACAAGGATATTATCAGCTGAAGATCCGCGAAGAAGACATCTCCAAAACTGCATTTCAAACGAGATATGGGCACCACGAGTTTGTAGTGATGCCTTTTGGCCTGATGAACGCACCAGCAGCATTTATGGATCTGATGCATCGAGTCTTTCAACCCTATTTGGATCAGTTCGTATATATTCATTGATGACATACTCATATACTCTAAGTCTAGAGAAGAGCATGAACGCTATCCTAAAAATTGTTTTGGAGACACTACGAAAACATAAGTTGTATGCCAAGTTCAAAGCAAGTGTGAATTTTGGCTCGCCTGGAGTCGCGTTCTGGGACACATAGTATCCGGCAATGGGATCGCAGAGATCCTTCAAGGTACAGTACAGACAAGTGGTTGAATGGAAACAACCCGAGTCCAGAACGAGATCGTGAGTTTCTTAGACTAGTGGATATTATCGAAGATTTATCAAGGATTTCTCCAAGATAGCCGGACCACTCACTCGACTAACCCGGAAATAAGTCAAGTTTGAGTGGAATGATAAGTGCGAGGCTAGTTTCAAGAGTCAAGAAATGACTTACTACACTCGAGTCTTAGCCCTTCCAAAGGGAACAGAAAACTTTGTCGTCTACAGTGATGCATCAAAGAAAGGACTATGAGCAAAGGTGCTCATGCGGGGAAGGAAAGGTCATCGCTTATGCATCACGAAAGCTCAAGCCGTATGAGGCCAATTACCTAAAGCATAACTTGGAATTGGCAGCGATAGTGTTCGTTTTAAAGAAATGGAGGCACTATCTCTACGGAGCAGCATTCACGGTTTTCACGATCACAAGAGCTTGAAGTATTTATTCTCTCAGAAAGACCTCAACTGAGGCAAACAGAGATGGATGGAGTTGATTGAGGACTATCACTTTGATATTCAATACCATCCCTGAAAGCTAACGTAGTAGGCGACGCCTTGAGTAGAAAGGCGAGCTTAGCGTACTTATGATTCAAGAGTGGGAATCATTAGAAGAGCTGAGCAATTGGAATCCGACGAGGACCAATACTCAGATTTCATGTGCTAACATTTCGGTTAAACCCGATCTACTAAATGAGATCAAGGAAGCACAGGGGACAGATGTGCACCTTCAAAAACTGAAAGAGAATATACTTAAAGGAGAGAGATCAAAATTCTCGGTGCATGAAGATGGGATTATCAGATTCTGGAATCGAGTTTGTGTACCGAGTGACGAGAAGATTAGGAATAGAATCCTAGCAGAGGCACACCATTCGAAATACACTATAATCTCTGGGAAACAAGATGTATAAGGACTTGAAACGTAATTATTGGTGGGTAAACATGAAGAACCAGGTAGCGGAGTTCGTTGTGAGATGTTTGACTTGTCAATGATTAAAAGCAGAACACCAACGACCATCTGGTTTACTACAACCGTTGAGAATTCCCGAGTGGAAATGGGAACACATAACGATGGACTTCGTGGCGGAACTACCAAGACCGAGGAGGCCATGATGCCATATGGGTAGACGTGAGACCGACTCACGAAACGCACACTTTTTACCCATCAAGAAGACCGATAGCTTGCAAAAACTCGCATGCATTTATATCCAAGAGATCATTCGACCGCATGGAGTACCGATCGACATAGTATCGATGACAAAGACCCGAGGTTTGTCTCCGATTTTGGAAGTGCTTGCACGAGGAATTGGGTACCTCGCTAAGTTTCAAAGACAAAGAAGACATCCACAAACCGATGGACAATTTGATGAGAATCCATGGACGAAAGACCCGAATGCATACAATTGGTCCTGACGAGGGCGCGGCAAGAAGTTCAAGGATGCACTAAATGGGCTGATTCAAGTCATTCAGAACGAGGCCGAGAGTGCATTGCCAAAGGAGAAAGATGATCGGGTGGTCCAGTTTATTAGCGTCGTCAACGGTCCAGAGTCCACCTCAGACTGAGCAAGTAAAGGATGCCAAGAATACAAGCCACCTAGCTTCTTGAAGACCTCATAATCAAGTGTTCGATGGTGTTGTATTCATTTATCAATGTTAGTTGTAGTTTAGTTTTTTATTTTGAGTCATGTTAGTATTTTGGAGGCCAAATAAACCTTTAAGGCCGCGTTTTGAGTTATTATTTCGAGTTTAGGACGAGCAGGGGATAAAAGACTGAAGAAGTCGAAGGGGGCAAAAGTCGTGGAAAGCGCGGCCTGGCCGTGCTTAAGTTACACGGCCGTGTTCGGACTCGTCGTAGCGAACATGGCTTGGTCGTGCTTCTGGGTACGGCTGTGTGGGAAGAAGAGTTCGTGGGTTCGTGGAAAACACGGCTTAGCCATTCTTGGGAACACGGCCGTGTGGGAGCTAGAATCCTTCGCGAACACGGCCTGTCCGTGCTTCCTGGCACGGCCGTGTGGGAGCTAGAATCCGAGCGACGTGCAAAACACGGCTTGGCCGTGTTTTTCTGGCACGGCTGTGTTTTTTACCGGGTTTTCAAATTTTTCTGTTCTTTTTGTTTCCTTTCTAGTTTTAAGTTGTTTTCTTAGTAGGTTTGGGTTTGGACCCTTTATAAGGGTGAACACTTATTATTTTTCAGGCAGTTATCAATACAATTAAGCTTTTACTCTCTAAATTGAGTGTTTCTCCAAGTGCTCCAAAATTTACGTTTCTTGTTGCAATTATCGACTTATCAGGCCATAATCCATAATTGCTTGTGGCGTCTTCGCATACCGAGGTTCTTGCTTTGTTAAGCAACGGGTCGAGGTTTCCACCAAATTAACCAAACTAGTGAAGATCTTGGGTTAACAACATATTGTTGTTGGGTCGTATGCACAATTGTTGCTGCGGTTCACATCAGTTGGTAATCAGAGCCATCTAGCAAGGTTAAGTCTATCCTTATCCTTTAATTTTTGCTATTTTCCAGAATTTCTCATAAACCCTAGTTCTTGAAGGGTACAAAAAACAATTCGAATTGCACAAAGAAATCACCGGGTAAAGAATCGTAAACCGCGTGCAAAAACAAAAAGAAAAAAATGAAAATACTGGAAAATTCGAAAATTTAAACCCTAGTCTTCAACATCTTATTACGATCCGTTGATTGGCTTGGTAATTTTCTTGGTGTGTTGAGGCGTACTTGCGACTGTCTGATTGGTTTATAATCGTGACAAGTGCGGATACTTGGGGATTGTGAGTTGAGTGATACACGAGTGTATACACGTGAGGGAGTGATTTAAACATGGCCGACAAAAATCGGCAAACAGCAGATTTGGGTAACAAGCTGGATATGGAGGCGATAGCAAACATGGTTAAGAAGATAATGTTTGAGACATTCGGGGATCCCAGAGAGGCTCCGAGAATCGAGGAACCTGCTACTAGGGCGCGGAGGCCGAGGAGGTTCGAGTTAGAGGAGTGGGTAGATGAGATTGATGATTTTGATTCCAACAGGGAGCAAAATTACAATCCGGGTAGAGGTCAGCGTGGAAATAGGGGTGATCGGGGATGTGAGGATAGCAATTTGAGTAACATCAAAATGCAAATCCCCTCGTTCCAAGGAAAAAGTGATATGGACACCTATTTGGATTGGGAGAGAAAAATCGAGAATGTGTTCGATTGCCAGAACTATTCTGAGTTGAAAAAGGTGAAGTTGGCGTCAACTGAATTCTCGGGTTATGCAAGTGTGTGGTGGGATCAATTCATGATCTCAAGGAGGAGAAGCGGCAAGCGGCCCGTTTCCACATGGGAGGAGATGAGAAGTCCGATGCGACGTCGTTTCGTACCAAACTACTATTATAGGGGCGTCTATCAGAAATTGCAAAGGTTAATTCAGGGGTCGAAGAGTGTGGAGGATTACCACAAGGAGATGGAGATGCTTATGGCAAGGGCAAATATCGATGAGGACCCGGAGGTGACTATGGCCAGGTTCATCGCGGGTTTGAATACTCCCATTGCAGATGCCGTCGACCTACATCACTGTGTCGATCTCGAGGAGATGGTGCACATGGCGGTAAAAGTTGAGCAGCAGCTCAAGATGAGGGGTTTCAACCGGCAAGCACCAAGCTCTAACTCCAATGCATGGAAGTCAAACACCAACAAAAAGGAGGAGCAGAGTTCGAAGGCAGCGGACCCAAGGGGAGGGCGACCGAGTCTAAACCCGTAGGTAAAATCAAACCTTCTACTGCTCGAACGAGGGATATTAAATGATTTAAATGTCATGAGCTTGGACATATAGCTAGTCAATGTCCAAATAAGAGGGTGCTGGTGTTGCGTGAGAATGGGGAAATGGAATCGGAGAGTGAGGGAGAGCAGGATTATAGTGATATACCGGAGTTGGAGGATATCTCGGAGGTGATAGAGGCGGCGAAGGGGGAGGCGTTATCCTTGGTATCTCGGAGGGTGCTGAGTATTCAACCTAAGTCGGATGAGGGAGTCTAGCGAGAAAACATCTTTCATACAAGGTGTTTTGTCAATGGAAAGGTGTGTAGTGTCATCATAGATGGGGGGAGTTGCACTAATGTAGCAAGTGCAAAGATGGTGGATAGGTTAGGAATCCCAACGATAAAACACCCACAACCGTATAAGTTGCAGTGGTTGAGCGACTATTGGGAGATGCGGATAAGTAGGCAGGCGAAAGTAGCATTTCAAATAGGGGGATATAAGGATAAGGTGTTGTGCAATGTGGTGCCGATGCAGGCGGGGCACATCCTGTTGGGTAGGCCGTGGCAATTTGATAGGAGGGTTCAACATGACGGCTACACTAACCAGTATACTCTTGTTCATAATCAAAGGCATTTTGTACTTCTTCCTTTAACTCCAAAAGAAATCTATGAGGATCAATTGAAATCGAGAGTAGGAGAGATAAAAGAAAAAGAGAGTTCGACTAGTGACCATAAAAATCAAAATAAAGTCGAGAAAAGGAGAGCTTGAGAGAAAACAAGAGTGAGGGTCCGGCTAAGGGTAGAAGTGAGGTTCAAGAGATAGCCGGAAAAAGGAGAGCAATAATTTTTGAGGGGGCCGAAAAACAAAAGGGGGAAAACGGCTATGAGGTAAGAAACGAGGGAAAAATAAATTTGATGGCAAAAATGAGTGACCTTAAGAAAGCCACCACGAGTGGTTGTTCGATGATACTCTTGGTTTACAAGGGTGCTTATTTATCTACCGACAGTCTTAACCCCAATTTGGCTAGTTCTATCTTATCTTTGTTGCGGGAATTCGAGATGTGTTTCCGAGATGAGATGTCGGATGGATTACCACCTATTCGGGAATTGAGCATCGATTGACTTTATTCCGGTGCATCACCGCTAACCTACCGGCGTACTAACTAATCCGGAGAGACAAAAGAGTTGCAATGCGCTTTGATGAGTTGCTAAGCAAGAAACTCATCCAGGAAAGCATGAGTCCTTGTGCGGTTCTGGTGCTACTTGTTCCGAAGAAGGATAGGTCTTGGAGGATGTGTGTGGATTGTCGGGCTATTAATAACATCACTCTCAAGTATCGGCATCCCATACCTCGCTTGGATGATATGTTAGACGAACTACATGGTTCTAGCATATTCTCCAAGGTAGATTTGAGGAGCGGGTACCATCGTATTCGGATGCGAGAAGGGGATGAGTGGAAAGCGGCCTTTAAGATGAAGCATGGTTTATATGAGTGGTTAGTCATGCCTTTTGGGCTAACCAATGCACCTAGCACGTTCATGAGACTTATGAACCATGTTTTGAGAGCTTTCATTGGTAAGTTTGTCGTGGTTTACTTTGATGATATTCTCATTTATAGTAAATCATTGTATGAACACTGGATCACTTAAGGGCCATCTTGGAGGTGTTGAGGAAGGAAAAGTTGTATGCAAACGTCAAGAAATGCACATTTTGTTCGGAGCAGTTGATATTCTTGAGGTTTGTAGTGAGCTCGAGAGGAATTATAGTGGATGAGGAGAAGATTAAAGCTATCCAGGACTGGCCTAAACCCACATCGGCCAGTCAAGTGCGTATCTTCCATGGCCTTGCGAGCTTTTATCGGAGGTTTGTGCGGGATTTCAAGATTATATCGCAGCACCATTGACGAAACTATTAAAAAGAGTGTTGCGTTTGTGGGCGAGGCCCAAGACAAGGCATTTGAGTTGTTGAAAGAAAGGCTAACATATGCGCTTTTGCTAGCATTGCTGGATTTTACCAAAGTCTTTGAGATCGAGTGTGATGCGTCGGGGGTTGGGATCGGCGTCGTGCTAATGCAAGAGGGGCAGCCGATCGCGTTCTTCAGCGAAAAACTGAGTGGTGCGGCCTTGAACTACCCGACGTACAACAGAGAGTTGTATGCTTTGGTCCGGGCCTTGAAAACATGGCGGCACTATTTGTGGCCGAAGGAGTTCATAATCCACACCGATCACGAGTCCCTAAAGTATCTCAAGGGGCAGCAAAAGTTGAACAAGCGACATGCACAGTGGCTCGAATTCATCGAGACGTTTCCATACATCATCATCCAAAGCAAGGTAAAACTAATATTGTAGCAGATGCACTATCTCGGAGGTACACTCTTATCTCTAGATGCTAAAATTCTTGGGTTTGAACATATTAAAGAGTTGTACTTGCATGATCTTGATTTTTCTGAGTCATTTGGTGCGTGCGAAAAAGTGGTCCAAGGTAAGTTTTATAGGCATGATGGTTTTCTATTTCGGGAGGATAATTGTGCATTCCTGAATGTTCTTTGAGAGACTTACTAGTGAGAGAATCGCATGGTGGGGGTCTTATGGGACATTTTGGGGTAGCCAAAACTTTAGCCGTCTTGCAAGAGCATTTCTATTGGTCACATATGAAGCGAGATGTTGAGCGTGTTTGTAGTAGATGTGTTACTTGTAGGCAAGCTAAAACTCGGGTTCAAAACCAGGGACTTTACACGCCTCTACCCATTCCGACGACACCATGGGTTAATATTTCTATGGACTTTGTTTTAGGACTTCCAAGAACTAAACATGGGTCTGATTCTATATTTGTTCTCGTAGATCGTTTCTCAAAGATGGCACATTTCATTCCATATCATAAAACTGATAATGCGTCTTTGATTGCCGATTTATTCTTTAAAGAAGTTGTGAGGTTGCATGGTATGCCTAGAACCATTGTGTCGGATAGAGACTCTAAGTTCTTAAGTTACTTTTGGAAGACCTTGTGGGGGAAGCTGGGAACTAAATTGTTATTTTCTACTACATGTCATCCCCAAAACAGACGGTCAAACTGAAGTAGTGAATAGAATGTTGTCTATGTTGTTAAGGGCTATCACTAAAAAGAATATTAAAACTTGGGAAGATTGTTTACCACATGTTGAGTTTGCTTATAATCGTGATGTGCATTCTGCATCAAAGTTTTCACCATTTGAACTTGTTTATGGTTTTAATCCACTAACCCCATTGGATTTATCACCTTTACCTGTTTCTGAGCATGTTAACTTAGATGGGCAGAAGAAAGCTGATTTTGTGAAACAGTTACATGAGAAAGCGAAACTCAACATCGAACGGCGAACAGAAACATCGCAAGAAGATGGTGTTCGAACCGGGCAACTTGGTTTGGGCACACATGAGGCCTGAACGATTCCCAGCACATCAAAAGTCCAAGTTGCAGCCGCGGGGAGATGGTCCGTTCCAAGTGCTCGAGCGGATCAATAACAATGCTTACAAAATTAATTTATCGGGCGACTATGGGGTCAGTGCTTCTTTCAATGTTGCGGATCTTAGTCCATTTGATGTCAATTTGGATTTGAGGACAAATCCTTCTCAAGAGGAGGGGAATGATGAGAATCCATGGACGAAAGACCCAGTAACAGTACCAATTGGTCCGGTGATGAGGGCGCGGGCAAGGAAATTCAAGGATGCACTAAATGGGCTGATTCAAGTCATTGAACGAGGCCGAGAGTGCATTGCCGAAGGAGGAAGATGATCGGGTGGTCGGTTGATTAGCGTCAACAGCGGTCCGTAGTCCACCTCGGATCGAGCAAGTAAAGGATGCCAAGAATACAAGCCACCTAGCTTCTTGAAGACCTCATAATCAAGTGCTCGATGGTGTTGTATTCATTTATCATAGTTAGTTGTAGTTTAGTTTTTATTTTGAGTCATGTTAGTGTTTTGGAGGCCAAATAAACATTTAAGGTCGCGTTTGAGTTGTTATTTCGAGTTTAGGACGAGCAGGGGATAAAAGACTGAAGAAGTCGAATGGGGCAAAAGTCGTGGAAAGCACGGCCTGGCCGTGCTTAAGTTACACGGCCGTGTTCGGACCCGTCGTCGCGAACACGGCCTGGTCGTGCTTCTGGGCATGGCCGTGTGGGAAGAAGAGCTCGTGGGTTCGTGGAAAACACAGCTTAGCGAACACGCCTGTCGTGCTTCTTGGCATGGCCGTGTGGGAGTTGGAATCCGGGCGATGTGCGAAACACGGTCTGGCCGTGTTTCTCTGGCACGGCCGTGTTTTTTACCGGGTTTTCGAATTTTTCTGTTCTTTTTGTTTCCTTTTCAGTTTTAAGTTGTTTTCTTGATAGGTTAGGGTTTGGACCCTTTATAAGGGTGAACACTTATTATTTTTCAGGCAGTTATCAATACAATTAAGCTTTTACTCTCTAAATTGAGTGTTTCTCCAAGTGCCTCAAGATTTACGTTTCTTGTTGCAATTATCGACTGATCAGGCAATAATCCATAATTGCTTGTGGCGTCTTCGCATACCGAGGTTCTTGCTTTGCTAAGCAACGGGTCGAGGTTTCCACCAAATTAACCAAACTAGTGAAGATCTTGGGTTAACAACATATTGTTGTTGGGTCGTATGCACAATTGTTGCTGCGGTTCACATCACAGTCTGAGCGAACAATTCAAACCCTGGAAGATATGTTGCGAGCCTGCACGTTAGAGTTCGCCTACATCGATTTCCTTCGAGTTTCAGGCTTGAGGATTTTCTTGAGTATCTTTGAGAATATTTGCAGGTTAGTAGCTTGAATAATGTTTGCTTGTTCGTGGTTCAGGTAACCTTTTCTCAATGAATTTCCCCAGCCTTTTATAGTGAACTTTCAAAAATTTGTCCGTTGAAGAGATAGGCTGATTTTAAAGGTCACTTGTGTTTGTTGGCTTATCTTTTCTTGGTCCTCAATCTTGAGATGTAGACCTTTCCTCGTATTAAATGAATGTGCAGCTTTTCAGGTTCTGACACGAGGTGCAGTGCTTCCCATGGGTTTATTCCTTTTGCACGCTTCCTCGGGACAAGCACTTTAGGACTGGCAAAGATGGAAGTATTACTTATTTAAGTAATGTTCTTGACTTCTATGCAACGGATTCATTTCAGTTAACTCCTCTTGGTTGCTGCCTTTTTCCCCAGGTGACTTGAGTCTGCTCCAATCATTGGAAAACTCATCCATCACTTCAACTTGAGACTTGGCTTCTTGAGTTGACTTTGATCGACTATTTACACACTGTTCTCACCGATGACTTTCTCGATCGAGTTCTTAATCTTCTATCTTGGCCATACTCGGTTGTTCCACAAATGAGTCTTCACTTGATCTTGATTGACTTCTTGTATTTCCAGGCATAGTGACTTGACTCGGCTTTTCCAAATTTTATCTATTACAATGAAAATTACAAGGAAAATGGGGTGCCAACTTTCTAGTTTAAGTTTTACATGGCATTCATCAAAATCTATAAAAATAAACTTCCCAACATCAGTTATAGTGTATTTTAGTTTGCATTAGGTCATATGCCTTTTTATGTAGGTTTACTCTATTTTAGTCATGTTTTTTATTAAAGCATATTTAATGCTTGTCTCATTGCATATTTAGTTGAGTTGTAATGCATATTTAGTGCACATATGAGCATTTTATAAGTGCATTTTTAATGTTTATCCGTTGCATATTTGGTTGAGCTTTAATATATTGTAGCGTACATGATGTGCATTCTGTATTAAATTCTTATCAGTCAATGATATAAAAGTATAAAAGTATTGTATTAATACTCACACATGTTATTCAGTAAAATGCCATATTTTGAGACATTGCTAAAATAGAACCTAGACCACTGATTAGCATGCTTTTTCATTAGCCATTGATATGCATTTTCATCCAAATCCTTGATTTTTTTCCATCATGGCATTAAACTCCTCAACTTTAGTTGCTCTAGCTGCAGCCCAAAGTGCATTTTTAATGGCAATCCCTGTGAACTCATCTCTCTAAACCTATTCTCGCCAGAAATAACCTATTAAAAGCATCAATGAGCCCTTTTCTGTTTGTTACTCATGAAGGTCCATTGTTCATGATTTTCAATCCCTAAGTCATTTTCTAACAGAGACAAAAACCAAATCCAAGAGTCACTGTTTTCATTCTCAACTATAGCATATGCAATTGGAAACATTTGGTTATTAGGATCAATACCAATTGCAGTTAGCAACTGTCCACCTGCAGCCCCTTTCAAGAAGCAACCATCAACTCCCACAACCTTCATACAAAATTGGAATCCTTTCTTGCAAGCATCAAAACATACATACAATCTCATGAATGTATGTTGTCCAGTCTCATTATCACACACAGTCAGTTTTAACAACACAGTTGACCCTGGATTGGTTCTCCACAACTCTTTACAATAATCCCTAATTCTGCTAAACTGTTCCTTAAGACTGCCTTGTAGCAATTTCAATGTTTTTTTGTCTAGCTATGTAAGCCTGTTGTTTAGACGCATTAGCCTTGAGTGTGGTGCACAATTCATTCCTAAATTCCTTCATGTCTAACTTGGGATTTTCTTTGGATTTCTTCATGAATGTTTTCCCCAACCAACCTGGATTATACCATGAACACTTTTATGATAATTATAATTCCATGAACACTTTTATGAACTGGATTATATCCAACCAACCAAATACTAGTAGCGTTATTATAATTCCATGAACACTTTTATGAACTGGATTATATCCTTTAAACTGCCAACTTTTATCGTTATGCATAGGTGACACATATGCATACCACTCACAGCCTTTTTTTTACATAGCCCTAAGTTTTCTCTTGTCATTCAATACAAAACTCACTGCCATACCTCTTCTAAAACAATGTTCTTCAGTTGCAGAATTGGCTTCTTGTTTTGAACTGAAAATAAGTCCTAATTTCAAATCAACACTTTTAGCTTTAATTTTGGGGTTATACTTAGGGAGTTTTTTCAAATTATCCTCATCAGAACCATCACTACTCACAAATTCATCACTATATTCTTCAAGGTCTTCACCCCCTCCCTCCATCCAACATGCCATCTCCTCTGCCATCCCCTTCCGTAAGCCTAAAAAATCATCAAACTCTATATTTGGATCTACTGACATGGCAAATTCTCTATCATCCTCATCCAAATCATAGTTAGTGTCATAAAATACATCAGAGTCAGAGTCATCTGAATCATTATCAAGCTCAGATGGTTCTGGAACATTATCCTAAAATGAGAAGTCAATAAGAAGGTCAAGGTTTTCTTCCCAATTAGAATATATTAGATTATCCGGTAATTGGGACTCGTTTGTTAAGATGGCTTTTTTCGAGAGACATTATCTAAGTTTTCTACATAAATTTCAACCTCCCCGCATCTAGAAATCTACTTAACAATCCCATAAGCCTCAAAATCACCTCAATCACACTACTACCTATCTCAGAAAAGACCGCCTATATTTATGCGAGAATCTACATTTTGATGAATTATAACCTAACTGTTCTATGAAATCCTTCAATTCAATTAGCCCAAACAACTCCCAATCAACTCATCAAAATAATCTTCTCTACCCTCTGCATCATGCCTTACAGGTTCAATTTGCATTTCCCCACCCCAAATATTTTAAAGTGAACATAGTAGCATCCTCAACAGAATCTACATGACTATAAAGAAAATACCCAACATTAAAATACAGACAACATACTCAGAAGAAAAAACTCAAATTCGAATAACATACCATAATTTGGTGTCTCCTGCATACCGTCATTGCCTCTTCTCGCAATTAAACCAAGTTCCAACATTGATTCCAGAAAACAAGTGTTTATGGCTTTATGTGTTTGGGATAAGGTTCAGTTTTGGATTCAATTAGGGTTTCGAATTATGATTTCGGAATGATATTTTAGGGTTTCATGAATTTGGGAAAAAAATTGGGATCCGATTTTGAGGTTTTCCAATCGAGCTAATATGTTTCGATTTAAATTTGGTAAATTAGGTATTTTTACCAAAAAAACCTGCTACTCCAGGTTCACCTGTTAGTCTTTAACGGGTGACTAATGGAACGTGCCAAAACTGATTGAATTTTAAAAAGTTGGGTATTAATAATGATATGTCCAAAAAAGATAGCAAAAGTAAAAACCGCTAATACTGTGGGTACCAAAAGTGGGGGGGTTTGATGCTACCCAAGTGGGTTGTGTCCAACCCTCTTGTGATTTTGCCAAGTGTCCCACTATGACATATGCATGTATTTTTTTTCAAAAAAAGAAAATTAAAATGGGACACATGTCACAATCCGACGGGAATTGGGCACTACCCACTTGGGTAGCATCTACTTACCCCCAAAAGTGAAATTATCCCTTTTGTATTATATATGAATGCATTGATTTTATATGAATATAAATGTTTGGCGCGGATTTTTTGTAAAACAAATATATATTGGCTATTATTGATGTTTTGTGTAGTTTATGTAAATATATTTTTGTATTTGAACTTGAATTATTTTTATAGGTTTTTAAATAAAAAAAATAAAAATATTATGACAATAGCGATGGGTTTAATCCGCCGTTGCTATTTACTAACTAAAAAAATTAAAGTAGCAACGGATCTGTCTGTCGCTAATAGAGACAGATTTTTTCCATCTCTAATTTAGCGACGGACCAATCCGTAGTTAAAAACCAATAAAAAAATAATTTTAACGACGAATTTGTCCATCGTTAATTTAGCGACGAAAACATATGTCGTTGTTTATGTTGCTAGTGTGTCGTCATTTTGTTGATTCAATGCATAATTGGCCACAGATTGTTATCCATTAAAAATCCGTCGCTAAAGTAACGACGGATTTCGTAGTCTGTCGCTACCGGATTAACGACGATTTGGATAAAGACAAAAAAAGTTCGTCGCTAAGCCGTTGCTAGATTTGTTGGCAGCGGATTTTCTGGAATTTTCGTCGCTATTATTTTCCTGTAGTGAAATGCTATTATTTGATATCTTTTTATCCAGACATGTAATATTGGCATAATCATAATCATTATGTACAACCAGCAAATCCAAATTCCACAACTCCTTCATTTTTTTTTTTAGGAACAAATTCCACAACTAAACGGCACCAACCATTGCTCATTCATAATTAATAGAGGTTAATTACAAAACTGGACAAAAGGTCTCCAACTTCTAAAACTTCTGTTATTAGAAAAAAGCAAAGCAAAAAGATTGTACGACATAATTTATTATTTTTATCATTTCATTGTCTTCTAGTTCACAGAAAAATAAATAAATTCGTCGAGGTGAATGTCCTGAAATTCAATGGTGGACCAAATATTTTTCTAACCAAAGAAAAAAAAGGAAAAGGAATAATTCATACGACCGAAAAAGAAATTCACGAATTGGAATTGGACAACATGCAAATATTCTAAATTGCATAAAACAAAAATTTGGTTTAGTACTGAATTCTATAATTGATGTAAATATGTAACAAATACGCAAGTCTTAGTTTCAACTCAATAGACCAAGGGACCGCCAAGAAAACCAGTCACCAAGGAGATTGTTTTTAGTTTACAGAGATACTATGCTAAGTATGAGAATTTTCACATTAGTCCGAAAAAATGACAAAGTGCGCATTAATTCTTGAACATTCGTAATTATGACAATCACAATTTATGAGTTGGTATATTGGTGTTATGATACTATTTGAATAGTTTTTAAGTGTCTTGGAATTGTGCAAATCCTATTGATCAATTTCCTAAAACTATGTTTCGTTTATAAATATTTTTCAACATTTCGAGTTTACACCATTAAGTGAATAAATAAACTAATCAAATTAAACAAATTATATTTTCACGTGCAACGCACATGTACTTTACTAGTATATTTATATATATGAGTATATGTTGTATTTTTAAAATTTATTCGAAACTATTTAAATATAAAAAAATATGTAGCTCCTATGATTTTTTTCAAAGTACGTGTCCTATGAGGAGAGAGGTGATAGGACTCGAACTCCAAGTCTGGGTCGGGCATTATTTGAATCTATGTTAACATTTAAAAGTTTATTTGATTAATTGAATGTGTTTAGAAACCATGTGATGTTGACTCAGAAAATATAAGTTGAATGTTAATTAAGCAGTGTGGAAAATATCAGTAGATTCATGTGGGCTCAACACTGTACTGAATTTATCCTTGATATTTTTATTTGAAGCTAATACATTGAATGGAAATAGGAATAGGAAGTTGAGAGCAATTTCCTTACTCATATTTCTTTTATTTCAACTTACCTGCTTATTTTCCATCCATTAGTATATGCGAAAGAGTAGATTATACCCACTAATTAACTCAAGTACATTGCTCTGTATTTGAATATTTTAAGTTTTTGGTTGAAAATGCGTTTGGTGTAATATAAAATATTTTCAAATTCTAGTGGCCATTCATATATGATTAGCCTGCCTTTAGTTAAACTATGTCCACTAAATACTGCATTCTGAACTGTCATGAAATTTCATTCCAAATTTGAATACATCAAAAAAAATTAAGGGCTAGTGTTTGCAATCACAAAAAAAAAAGTGTTTTTATCAGCTTTTGGCTGGAAAAAATGATTTTTTAGTGTTTGCAAATTCCAAAAGCGGGGATATATTGTGAAGCTATTAGTTGAACCTTATATAATCATTTTGTATTTTATTTCATTTTATTTTATTACTTGTGATCATGATCATCTAAAAGACACTTGATTGATCATTATTACTATTTTTGTATTTATTAGTCACCTTAGGATATTTATTTTAGAGTGTTTTACATTTATATATGATTCATCTTTCGGATTGACTTTTCATCTACAAACAAATAAAAAAAATATATGCACTTTTAAAACTTTTTCACCAAATACCTTCATCTTATGATTCATTAATTCAAACATTTGTACACTATCAATTCGATTATCAACCATGTTAGGGATAGTGCCCTTAAAGCAATTGTGAATTGTTTTTGATTATTAATAAAGGCGACATTTATTTTCGGACTCTTTTGCATATTGTATGTATTTTCTTGAACATCATGAAAAAATCCCTAGTTTATTTATTGTAACCATAATCTTAGTCTATAAGAGTTATATACAAGAGGATTAAGATTGTGGATAATAAACTAAAATTAAGTCATTTTTTGAGTGATGAAATTAATTAAAGTATGGGATCTTTAATTAAAACATCATTAATTTTTCGACCATTTTTCTAACATTTTGAATGTGACTCATCAAAAATTGTCTTTTATCCAATTTCCAAAATTAAGGTGGGTGGAAAATTATTTTCCAACTTTTAGGTGTTTTATTAAAATGCGATGTGAGACATCTTAGTGGGGGCATTTATATATGATTTGATCATATAGGACTTGGACCGATTTAATTCGAATTTTCCATACAAATTCCATTGTAGAAATGGGAAATCGAATTAAATCACTAGATGATCATATATGGATAAATCTTAATCCCGAGTGATTATAGACTCTTTGCTTTTATTTGAAATTTTTACTTTTAAGTTACTGGGAATCGGTGTGATTCTTAATTTGCTCGTTTAAGTTTGTCCTACGACATTCCCAACACTTGCATTTTAGATTCACATTTGAATTAAATAGTTGGGAATATAAATTTTTGTCCCAATATCCTACCAACCTTAGATATGGAATCCATTCCTTCTTGCGAGAAGTAGAAATAAAAACTCGACGATTCCCTCATTTGTTAATTCATAATTTTTCAAGAACAATTTTTAACGAATGGTTTGAGATCTCTAATTTATAATCCGATTATAAATTAACCATTCGCTAGTGAATTAATGGTAAATGAGGATAATAGGTAATTGAAGAGGTTTAACGGATACTACCTAGCTTCAATTATGAATTGTCTATGGAGGATTAATCTATATGTAATGATTATATCAAATGACTTGTCGAGGGAAGCTCATTTCGTAGAGTAAGATATTCTATAATTATAAGAGTGCAATTCCGAATTTATAGTGGAGTAATATCGGAATTAATATGTCGGATAAATTAATTAAAGAGTTAATTATTTATTCGATTTATTGGAGCTTATAATTATAGGTCCATGGTCCCCGGTTCGCCTTCCTAAAGTAAACGGGTTAGAAATAATATTTTATGTTCCTATGGGTTTTTGGAAAAAGAGTTTTCCAAAATATTTGGGCTAATATATTAATATTAGTTAATTAATATATATGATATTCTACGCTTTTTGATCGTATTTGGAATTAAATAAATATAAGATATTTATGATATTAATATAATTATTAAATTGATAATTATATTGGATAATTATCAAATTAGAGTTTGAGTCTATCTAGAATTATGAATTCTTGATTAGATAGAAAACTGAATTGGAGTGGAAAAATGATTGACAAAGTTGTCATATAAAAATGGGACAACATCTCACAACTAGTCACATGTTAGAAATATTATTTATGCTGATAAACAATCTGCGGCCGTCCTCTTGAAATTGGAAGAAGTTGCTTTTTTGGTTCAAATTAAAATTGTGCAAAAGTGTTGTTGCCACAAATCTATTTTTCGGCCCTCTCCAATCAATTGAAAGATGATCATATATATGGATAAATCTGAGTGATTATAGACTCATATTTCACTGTGATTCTTAATTTGCTTTAAGTTTGTCTTAGCAAGTTAATTGAAAAATAATTTCGGTCAACTGTATTCAAGAAGCAATTTAAGTCTGCTTCATTGAATAAAATTCTTGGCAGCAAACTTTGTTTCAAAAGGCCAATTTTATGTTTCTTCGATTTGTGATTCGGTGGTTATATCATAAAAATGGGACCACATCTTAGTCACATGTTAATTTATGCTCCTAAACAATCTGCCTATCTTTTTTGGTTCAAATTAAAATTGTGCAATCCTCTACGATCTCAATCAATTGAAAGTTGAAAAACATCGTAGGAAAATAAAAGTTAGGAACTTAGTATTATTATTTGGGTGCCCACACACTGCCGTTGATAGGGAGGTTCGAATTGGAAGATCGCGGTGTCTACGAGCTTCGGGGATTCGAAGGATTGACGGAGAAAAAGCGAAGAACAAGAAAATCGTCGAAAGAGGTAAATTTTCTTTTCTTCCTTTAGTTTGAATAAATTTAATAAGCATGATCTTATGTTCTTATATCTAAAACTCGATTTTTTTGAAATCCCACGCTTCCGCTTCCGTTCGATTAGATCAAAAAGCCGGATCTTATTTGGCCCGGATTAGATCCGGGACCCGAATAATTTCCAACAAATGGTATCAGAGCCATTTGGTTTTTGATATAAGAACTAGATCTACTTTATTAAATTTATTTTGGAGCGGTTTTAGGATTTGATCTTGCATGTTTTGATATATGGATGCATGGGCGTTTTTTGAATTTAAGGCATCGATTCAAATCGTCATATTTATTATTTCGCGGATTAATATTTATGTGATGTATATGTGATATATATGCCATGCATATTGATATGTCATTCATCGAACCCACTCCCAAGCATGTCATGCATCATGATAATTGAATTGTTTAATTGTTATGATAGATCTATGAGATTGATTGAAATTGATATAAAAGTGTTTTATATGGTTTTTAAAATTGATATAAAAAGTGTTTTATATAATTTTTTAAAATTTTGTATAAAAGTGTTTTATATAATTTTTTTTAATTTTTTATAAAATTGTTTATATGATTTTAAAAATTGGGATAATTGTTTGGAATTAATTTTGTGAAAATTGGATCCGTTTTTTGTGAAAAATCTCCGAATTACATGTTTTAGAAACAAATATTATTCGGATTCGCGTTTGGGCAGACCGGGCAGTCGCCGGGTAGCCCTGGGCAGTCCGGGCAGGGCCCGGGCAGCCTCGGGCAGTTCAGGCAGCGACCCGGGCAGTTCGGGCAGGTCACGGGCAGGTCCCGTTTTCAGTTGACGCGTTGTTTTCTTTGTTCTTTCATGAAATTTTTCCGTCTTATCCCTATTCCCTTAATTATTTTGATAATTTAGGGGTTTTTAAAGTTGATTAAAATTATGATTTAATTTCTAAAAGTTAGATTTTTAAATTAGAGAATTTTAATCAATAATACTAATAGGATTGGACTTGACTTATTAAAACATAAGATGTTTTATAACTTAAATGTTTAGGAAACATTTATTATAAAATAGTGAGTGGGAGAAGAATTCATGACAATAAATCCTATGACCTCCATTATTGATCAAAGCACCGTGAGATTTAAGTGACGCCTCAACGCTCGTATTCGTCCCCTACGGATGGTTTTCACTTAAATCAATAATCAAGGCTTAATCTCCGAAAATGATAGGAATTTAAAATTTAACTCTTAATTTTCCTACCCTACGGCGGCGATTTTGAGTTAATTTTTAAAATCCAAAATAATGGGTAACACTCATAAGGATACAATCAAATAGTTTGGATGTATCTAGGCTAAACTAAAAGGTGATTAATTAATAAATGAAGATATGAGATGTCTTGATTATTTATTTATTAATCTGAGATGGTCTCGATTTAATCGTCATTTGATTTGACCTACCCTACGGCGGCTTTTCAAATGTGAGATTAAATTACCTTGGAATTGGTAGGATAAACTTTATTGCTTTCATGCATCATGTTTATGATTCCTAAATTGAATGATCTATGATGTTCGTTCGCTTATTTATGTGTCGCTTATTTAATTTTCAAAGAATGATGTCTTGTCCTATGCTTGAACTGTTGAATGATTCATTAACTGGAGAAAATTGTGACAAGTGGAATAGTAACATGAATATTGCACTCGTGTGTGAAAATCTCAAAGGCAAGAAGCAAGGTTCCTCTAAACCAAAGGGAAATTGTTTCCACTGCGGTGAAGAGGGACATTGGAAGAGAGACTGCCCCAAGTTTCTCTCCAAAGTAAAGGAAAACAAGAAACGTAAATATGATTTACTTGTTCTTGAAAGTTGTTTGGTAGCTAAAGATTCTTCTACTTGGGTAGTTGACTGAGCTACTAATCATGTTTGTTTTTCCTTACAAATGCTTAGTTCTTATGAAGAGTTTGCCGATGGGTCTTTCACAATGCGAGTTGGCAATGGTGCGATGGTTTCGCAAAAGCAAATGGGGAGTAATTAAGCTTAATATTAGAGATAAAATATTGATTTTAAATGATGTTTATTATATTCCTGGTTTCGTAGAAATTTGATTTGTTTCAAAATTGCATGAACATTTATTTTCACTATCTTTTAATGATAATTCGATTATTATTTCTAAAAATGGGCGTGATATTTGTACTGCAATATTGGAAAATGGACTCTATTTAATTAAGCCTAATGAACAACCACTGCTAAATGCCGAAATGTTTAAAGTAGAACATCCTAAACCAAAAAGGCAAAAGGTTTCTCAAGATGATGAAACATATCTTTGGCATCTAAGGTTAGGGCATATTTCACTAGAAGGATAAATAGGCTTGCAAAGGATGGTCCTTTGAGAGAGCTAAAAGTTGGCACTCTTCCTGTTTGTGAATCCTGTCTAGAAGGAAAAATGACTAAGAGACCTTTCTCTGCAAAGGGCAATAGAGCCAAAGAACCACTAGAGCTTGTGCATAGTGATGTTTATGGTCCCATGACCACACAAGCTAGAGGTGGCTTTGAGTACTTCGTCACTTTTATTGATGATTACTCGAGGTATGGATATGTTTATCTCATGAATAGAAAATCCGAGACTTTTGAAAAGTTCAAGGAATTTCATGCGGAAGCTGAAAAGCAGCTAGGAAAAGCTTTGAAGTGCCTTCGATCCGATCGAGGGGGCGAGTATGTCGATACTGAGTTCAAAGATTATTTGCTAGAGCATGGTATTTTGTACCAACTCACAGCACCTAGCACCCCTCAGCAAAACGGTGTTACTTAAAGGAGAAACCAAACGTTGCTTGATATGGTTAGGTCGATGATGAGCTACGCGACACTGCCTGATTCATTTTGGGGGTATGCATTGCAAACGGCGGTTTACATTTTGAATGTAGTTCCGTCTAAGCCAATCCAAAAGACACCACTAGAGTTGTGGAATGGGAGTAAAGTTAGTTTACGCTACTTTCGCATATGGGGGTGCCCAGCACATGTGCTGAAAGGAAAGACTGGAAAGTTGCATCCACGTTCAGAAGTGTATCTGTTTGTTGGATATCCCAAAGGAACGAGAGGAGGTTTGTTTTATGATCCGCAAGAAAAGAAAGTAATAGTTTTGACTAATGCTATCTTTCTTGAGAACGATTATATAGAAAACTTTCGACCTCGAAGTAAAGTTGTACTCGAGGAGTTACTTTTTGATGAGATCAGACCACAACCAACAAGAGTTGTTGGGGAAATCGCTAGAAATACCACTATACCTGATCAGAATGTCATGATACCTCGACGCAGTGGGAGGGTGATTAGACCACCAATCCGCTATCGTCAAATCGAAGAGGCAAATGTTGCAGTCTTTGATGGGGTAGACGATGATCCATTGTCTTTTCGACAAGTGATGGAGGATTCTGATATAGAAAGGTGGCCTGAAGCTATGAACCAAGAAATAGATTCGAACCATAGGGTTTTGTAGCCGAAGGTCAAGAACAAAAAGTCTGCAAATTGCTTAGATCCATTTATGGGTTAAAGCAAGCCTCAAGGTCATGGAACCATAGATTTGATGAGATAATCAAGTCTTGGTTTTGACCAAAGTGTTGATGAGCCTTGTGTATACAAGCAAATCAATGATGGTAAAGTGGCAATTTTAGTGATTTACGTAGATGACATTCTACTAATTGAGAATGAAGTAGAAATGTTAGCTGCGGTTAAAGGTTGGTTTGCCAAGCAATTCCAAATGAAAGATTTGGATAAGCGAATTATGTTCTTGGAATTTGAATGATTCAAAATCACAAAAACAAATTATTGGCATTGTCTCAAGCTTCTTATATCGATAAGATGCAGTTGCATTAAAGAATGCAAGATTCCAAGAAGGGTTACCTACCAACTTGATATGGAGTCGTTCTTTCCAAAGAGGATTGTTTAAAGGCACCTCAGGAGGAAAAAACATGAGACGCATTCCCTATGCCTCTACAAGTATACAATATTGTGTACTGGCTCGGATTTGATACGCGATAGGGATAACCAACCAGCTTTCAATCTAATCCGAGAAATGTTTCATTAGATAATAGTCAAGAACCTTCTCAAATATGCTTGAGATCAAGATGTTTGTCTATTTAGGTGGTTGACCGTAAAATAGACGACTGCACTGATTTTGACTTCTAGTCAGACAAGGATACCGAAAGTCGATATCTGGGTCAGTGTACATTCTTGTTGATCCTGTCAATAAGACTCAGCCTGAAAAATGTTTTTAGAGGCACAAAAACATAGGACTGGAAGACATGTCCCATATTCTTTAGGGCAAATGGGAGATTGTTAGGGATAGTGCCCTTAAAGCAATTGTGAATTGTTTTTGATTATTAATAAAGGCGACATTTATTTTCGGACTCTTTTGCATATTGTATGTCTTATCCGGACCGTCGATGTGGAGACATCTTAGTGGGGGCATTTATATATGATTTGATCATATAGGACTTGGACCGATTTAATTCGAATTTTCCATACAAATTCCGTTGTAGAAATGGGAAATCGAATTAAATCACTAGATGATCATATATGGATAAATCTTAATCCTGAGTGATTATAGACTCCTGTTTATTTCGGTGTGATTCTTAATTTGCTCGTTTAAGTTTGTCCTACGACATTCCCAACACTTGCATTTTAGATTCATATTTGAATTAAATAGTGGAATATAAATTCACAGATATGGAATCCATTCCTTCTTCTGAAGTAGAAAGACGATTCCCTCATTTGTTAATTCTGGAACTGAATGGTTTGAGATCTCTAATTTATAATCCGATTATAAATTAACCATTCGCTAGTGAATTAATGGTAAATGAGGATAATAGGTAATTGAAGAGGTTTAACGGATACTACCTAGCTTCAATTATGAATTGTCTATGGAGGATTGATCTATATGTAATGATTATATCAAATGATCGCTCATTTCGTAGAGTAAGATATTCTATAATTATAAGAGTGCAATTCCGAATTTATAGTGGAGTAATATCGGAATTAATATGTCGGATAAATTAATTAAAGAGTTAATTATTTATTCGATTTATTGGAGCTTATAATTATAGGTCCATGGTCCCCGGTTCACCTTCCTATAGTAAACGGGTTAGAAATAATATTTTATGTTCCTATGGGTTTTTGGAAAAAGAGTTTTCCAAAATATTTGGGCTAATATATTAATATTAGTTAATTAGAATATATGATATTCTACGATTTTATCGTATTTGGAATTAAATAAATATAAGATATTTATGATATTAATATAATTATTAAATTGATAATTATATTGGATAATTATCAAATTAGAGTTTGAGTCTATCTAGAATTATGAATTCTTGATTAGATAGAAAACTGAATTGGAGTGGAAAACTGATTGGACAAGGCCTATAAAAATGGGACCACATCTCACAACTAGTCACATGTTAGAAATATGATTTATGCTGATAAACAATCTGCGGCCGTCCTCTTGAAATTGGAAGAAGTTGCTTTTTGGTTCAAATTAAAATTGTGCAAAAGTGTTGTTGCCACAAATCTATATTTCGGCCCTCTCCAATCAATTGAAAGATCTTAGCAAGTTAATTGAAAAACAATTTCGGTCAACTGTATTCAAGAAGCAATTTAAGTCTGCTTCATTGAATAAAATTCTTGGCAGCAAACTTTGTTTCAAAAAGGCCAATTTTATGTTTCTTCGATTTGTGATTCGGTGGTTATATCATAGCCTAGTTCAATTCCCCTCCTATCCAGTTAGCCCAATCCTACGATCTCATGAGTTGAGTACATCGTAGGAAAATAAAAGTTAGGAACTTAGTATTATTATTTGGGTGCCCACACACTGCCGTTGATAGGGAGGTTCGAATTGGAAGATCGCGGTGTCTACGAGCTTCGGGGATTCGAAGGATTGACGGAGAAAAAGCGAAGAACAAGAAAATCGTCGAAAGAGGTAAATTTTCTTTTCTTCCTTTAGTTTGAATAAATTTAATAAGCATGATCTTATGTTCTTATATCTAAAACTCGATTTTTTTTGAAATCCCACGCTTCCGCTTCCGTTCGATTAGATCGAAAAGCCGGATCTTATTTGGCCCGGATTAGATCTGGGACCCGAATAATTTCCAACATCAACTACTTTTAATTCTGCTACAATAATATACATTTTTTCTAAAAGCAGAAGTTTTGCAAACACTACCTAAATATCCATACAAATTTTCCCTAGCTTGCAAGTAATACGGTACCTGAATATATTAGTATAGTTTCTAGTTTCGAAATCATATTTCCTTAACAAGTAAATTTGCAAAACCCTTGTAATCTGTTATGCTCGCATGCAACATATTAAACAAGGATTTAGTGTTGGAATAATTATTTAAGTTACGCCTGTGATTAAGAAATGAGTATAAGAAATTTGCAGGTAATGATACATCGTGATCCACGTCACAACCATGACATACTCAATTTCTTATAAAAGTTTAGCTCCCACTCTTCTTCTTGGTAATTTCAACTGTACTCGAATAATTTTTCAACGTCAAGTTCTACCATACAAAACATGGACTTAATAGTAAATTAATTGAATTATAAGAATTTAATAAACGACAAGATTCAACCAATTGGCAAAGGAACTCTAAAGAACATGGTTCAGTTGGTTGGGAACTATTGTTGTATATCTTTCTGGAGAGTGAGTATGAAGTTATATTGTTTTCCAAAGTAAAAATCAGATTTCGTATAGGCTAAGCACATCTTAAAGATATTTTTTTTAAGGTATTAATTTCTCTCACTATGGTGTAAATGGTTCTGAAGGAAATAACCTCTAAGGATATAAAAGCCTATTTCACAAAAATTCTAAGGTTACACTTCTTAGAATTTTTCAGGAGCATAAATCACAAGTGTAGTTATAAAACAAAATTAATAGAAAGTAAGAAAGAAATAAATCTCGTAGGAAACTCTTTGAATTGATTTTTCCATCTCTTTTCATCACTTTTTAGAAGTATTATAGACTTCTAGAGGTTGCAATCAAAAGTTGTATCCTTTTTCAAGTAATGGAAGTTATAAATATTATAAATATTTCAAAGGTTGCATCTATTCATCACAATCCTTCTCAATGGATGTCTTCACATGAAAAGATACACACATTTTCACATAATTCTTATTTTCTATATTTATTTATTTGTTTCATTGTTTCATATAATATAATATAATAAATGTCTAGCTAAAAATGTAAAATATGCGATGCAATAAATGCAAACCAATATAAGATACTATATTACATGTAAATATACAACAATTATGGCAGAGCTCATGCTTGGGTCCTGAAAGCTTTCCCAGAAGTTTCCTAATTCCTAAAACCCAAAAGATTTTGCAGATTTTGAATGGGATGGAACTGTAGTTAATTTACATACAGAATTAAATAAACATATTAAAGTATAAATAAATATTCAATTAATAGTCAACCATTAACAGTTGTTCTTGTTCAAAACTATTATGAGTAGGTTTTCTGTAGGACCGTCTTACGGATCTTATTCTATAAGACGGATCTTCCAGCCCAACCCGCACCCCGCCTCCGCGCCCCACCCCAACCCAACCCACGCCCCGCGTCCCAGCCCCAGCCCAACTGTTATTTAAAAAAAAAACACTCCACAGGGGAATCAAAGTCGTGTATACAGATATAAGGTGGTGTTCTACCACTACACCATTAGTGTTTGTTGTGCAATTTCAGTGTAACCATGTATATAAAGTCATTCATAAATATGAATGGTAAATTGAATAAAAATTAAAAACGCCTCTAAATGAAGAGGCTAAGAATCGAACCCAAGTCTATTAAAAAACATGATACATTATCTCAATAAATGGATACTTATAAAAGTGTTACTTTAACTACATCATATTTATTTTTTATTTTTCCTCTTTTTTGTTCCAAGTTTGTAACTGTATTAAGAAATCTGATACTTTATCTCAACAAACGGATACTTTTACTTATAAAGTTTTACTTTAACTATATCATATTTATTTTTTTATTTTTCCTCTTTTTTTGTTCCTAGTTTGTAACTGTATTAAGAAATCTGATACTTTATCTCAACAAACGGATACTTTTACTTATAAAAGTGTTACTTTAACTATATTATTTTTATTTTTTATTTTTCCTTCTTTCCTTCATTTCTAATTTGTGACTATATTAAAAAACATGATATTTTATCTCAAATACTTTAACGTATAAAAGTGTTACTTTAACTCATATATATATATATATATATATATATATATATATATATTTATTGTCATATATTCATAATTTGTGACTATATTAAAAATATGTTACTTTATCTCAAAAAACATATACTTTTACTTATAAAAATATTACTTTAACTCTATCATATTTATTATTCATCTTTCTTTGTATATATTTATTATTAAAAAAGTAATACTTTATTTAAAAAACAGATATTTTTACTCTTAAAACATGATATTTTGTCTCAAAAATATATATATTTTTACTCATAAAGGTGTTAATTTAACTCTGATATATTTATTTGTCCTTCAATGTAATATAATCATAATCTGTGGCTATATTAAAAAATATGATACTTTATCTAAAATAACTGATATTTTTTCTCATAAAACTGTTACTTTAATTAAGGAAGAAAAACAGGAAAAAAAAGAAAAAAAAGGGCAGGAGCTGTTGTTGACCCACGGACCTGGTCAACAAGATCCGCGGATCCGCGGGTCAAATAGGATCCATCTTACGGATTGAGATCCGTAAGACGGTCCTGTATGAGTTTTTGCCAACTATTATACAAATAGACTAATTAGTCAAGTTTATCACATAAGTTAAACTGGTCGAAGTTTGTTGAAAAACTTTTATTTTTGGGAAAATTACAAAAACTACCCCTTAGGTTTACATTAATTACAAAAAACTCCAATTATTTTTTAAAATTACAGATACCCCCTTAAAGTGTTACAAACATCCTCTTAAGGTCTATTTTTACCTAACAAATTCCGCATTTTGAGTGTGCAATTTGTAAAAGAGAAACAAATGTCAATGAGGTACTTGTAATATTGGAAGATAACTGGATTTTTTATTAATTAGGCGAAACCTCAAGGGTGGTTTTTGTAATTATCTCTTTATTTTATGCCATACCTACTGATGCTACTGGGAAATTCAAAAGGTAAATCGACTAACCACTATGTACCATGCGTTATAAAAGTAAAAGAACATAAATGAATATTACGCACTATTTCAGACCGAAAACGCAATACCTAGCCGCATTAGCCACTCCAAGTTTTGCTCTGAAACAATGTAGAGGATTTACAAGTAATTTCAAATCAATTCCAATCTGTCATGATACGAAAATATGATACGAATGTAACACATTATAAGTTGGTTGTAGTTTAGGCTTGGTGGATTGTGAGAATTGAGTTCAACTCACATAACACTAATGATAAACAGGTCAAACTCGGATGAACTTGATTTCAACCCTTTATCCTATTTGAAACGACTAACACTTTTTGTGATAATGTTGATTCATTGTATAGGTTGTTGGTATGATAGTTGATTTTAAAAAATTGTCCAGTGTAAGTAAAATATAATTTTCAAATTGAAAATTAACCAACATAACCTACATAACCCATATAAGGGGATGAGTTATTCAATTTTTAAAATACAAGTCATTTTTGATTAAGTTCCGATTACACATGAATAAACATGGATGAACATGACACGAATAATTAAATAGACCGTTTAAGTTGGCTGGCAGGTTGGGTGAAATTCATTTCTCAACCCAACCAGCGAACCTGAACCCGACTTGAATAGTCACCCCTAGTATATTAATTTATTAGAAAGGAACTGCTCACTGTATAATATAGAGTATAATAATAATCCTGTTACTTTCATTGGTCAACTTGTGGATATTATATAGTTCGAACATTCAAATGCTGCACCATATAAACTGGTTTTGTTGCTCAAACAATGATCATCATCTCAAGTATCAAAGCTGGAAAACATGCACAGAATGGTGAACAAACCTCCCAGCCTTGACATTTTGTCTCTCTTCATTTTGATTATCTCCTTCAATGTTTTCACCATCAACAGGGCCGTGGCTCAGAAGCAACGGTCCCTGTAAGAGTCGGGTGGTGCTAGACATGGATCATTATGTTGGACAAATGGGGTTGAACTGCATCTCAATAGCACTGTCTGATTTCTATGCCACACATGCTTATTACAAGACTAGGCTACTTCTCACCAACAGGGACTCCAAGAAAGATGTGGTCGGGGCAGCTGCAGCAGGTACTCAACCAACTCCGATACAGACGGTGATATCTTCTTGTTTGTCACAAATTTCAGCAGCTTTAGTTTTTTCTGAGTCACACTTTTCAGCTGCATACCAGCTAAAGTCTGACCTTTTGAAAGGCAACCATATCATTGGCTACATTCACTGCTTATTAACCACAAGACCAAGCTTTGCTTCTTTCTGAAAGTAAAATCACAAGACCATTAATTTACTTCCTTGCATGAAAGATATACTTGGAACTTTATGGAAGTCTTCATACATGTTTGACAGGAAAAATTGCAAAATTGGTTTTGTAACTATAAGGCGGTACCAAAAAGATCCTGTAAATATCACATTTTGCAAAAAAGTCATGTAACTATAGAAAATTCTTGATTTTGGTCCTGCAAAATGCATGGTTTGCAAAACAGTCATGTAACTGTATGAAAAGCTCAATTTCGGTATTAATTTCACCGGATTTCAATCACGTGAACGGCACATGTAAATCCCAATCTTCAGTGAAATTAGGATCAAAATTGAGAATTTCATATAGTTACCAGACCATTTTGCAAACCGTGCATTTTGCAGGACCAAAAATTGAGATGTTTATATAGCTACATGACTTTTGCAAAACGTGATTTGTACAAGATCTTTTTGCTACCGCCCAATAGTTACAGGACTAATTTTGAAATTTTACCATGTTTGACATAAAAAAGCTTGCTCGAGCAACTGACACTATTGTTTGACTTTCCACTAATAGTTTCAACAGTATGACACTATGACTCAAAGGGTATCAACACTTTGCATTTCAAGAATTAAAGTGGCAAATAGTAGATAGGGGAAATCACAGGAACATGTCGCTCGTTAAAACAGATTTATATTACACTATCCAAATGCATAGAGATAACCATAAAATTGTAAGTCGGCTAAAGTTCAAATTGGAGAATTAAATGCATATTGTTTATGGGAGCACAAAAGGTGCAGCACATTTTATATCCCTACTGCCTTGTCTCATCTGGAATTCTGCAGTCCAACTGAAATTTCCTTGAATCTGAATTGCAGCTCTAGACCTACTGAAGAATGTTGAAGTGCAGGCCATCATAGGACCCTTTTCCTCAGTGCAGGCAAAATTCATGATAAATCTTGGAGACAAAGCTCACGTACCCATCATCACATTTTCAGCCACAAGCCCTTCTCTCTCATCCATCCGAAGTCCGTACTTCATTCGGGCTGCTCTAAACGACTCTTCCCAAGTACAGGCAATAAGTGCAATAATTCAAGCCTTTGGATGGAGAGAAGTTGTGCTCATTTACATGGATAATGAGTTTGGAGAAGGGATTATACCATTTTTAACCGACGCCTTGGAAAAGGTAAACGCTCGCGTACCTTACAGGAGTGTCATTCCATCATCAGCAACAGATGATCAAATTGTTGCAGAGCTTTACAAGCTGATGACCATGCAAACTAGAGTTTTAAATGCACACATGATGGCCACTCTTGCTTCTCGCCTCTTCACTATAGCCAAACAATTAGGAATGATGAGTCAAGAGTACGCATGGATAATAACAGATGGCATCACATATGAATTAAATTCAATGGATCGTTCGGTCATCGAGTCCATGCTGGGAGTAATTGGTGTGCAACCATATATTCCAAATTCACAAGAACTTGAAAACTTTACAATCCGATACCAAAAAAAGCTTCAGCAGAACAATCCAACAGCTCTTAGTCTGAATTTGAACATATTTGGACTTTGGGCTTATGACTCGGCCATTGCACTAGCCATAGCAGTAGAAAAAGCAAGAGTAATAAATGCTGCATTTCTAAAGGCAAATATTTCTAGAAATTCTACAGACCTTGAAGCCTTTGGAGTCTCGAGCACTGGACCAGAGCTGATTCGGGCTTTATCAACTACCACATTCAGAGGCCTTTTTGGGAAATTCAAATTAGTTGATGGCCAACTGCAATCACCTCCTTATCAGATAGTCAATGTGGTTGGTCCAGGAGCTCGAGTAGTAGGATATTGGACTAAAGAGAATGGAATTGTTAGAGAACTGAACTTCGCAAACACCAATACATACTCCACTTCCAAGTCCAATATTGGATCCATTATATGGCCAGGGGATAAAACATCTCCACCAAAGGGTTGGATGATTCCAACAAACGGGAAGAAATTAAGAATAGGAGTACCTGTAAATGACGCTTTCTCTAAGTTCGTACGTGTCGCTTGGAATTCTGACAATTCGGCAGAAGTTGAAGGATACTGCATAGATGTTTTCGATGCAGTGATTGAAGCTCTACCATATGGTGTACCATATGAATACATTCCTTTTGCTACATCTGACCACAAGAGCACGGGCAGTTACAATGATTTGGTCAATCAAGTATATATTGGAGTAAGTCTTTTCCTCTTTCTTTTAAACTTACATAAAAAGGGATAGTTACAAAGACTACCGCTGAGGTTTGGCCTCTTTACAAAAGAACTTCTTACAAATACCCCCTCTTGAGGGTGCAATTTGTAGAATAGAAACAAGTATCAGGGGGGTATTTGTAATTTTGAAAGATGGGTTTTTTTGTAATTAGACTTAACCTCAACGGCATTTTTTGTAATTAACCTAACATAAAAATGCAGTGTGTATTTAGCAGGTAAACATCAGATTGCTAACATTTTGTCTGACCAATGGACAGAACTTTGATGCCGTAGTTGGAGATGTAACTATCATAGCAAATAGGTCACAGTACGTTGACTTTACCCTGCCTTTTACAGAGTCTGGCGTTTCCATGGTTGTACCGATCAAAGATGACAAGAGCAAAAATGCATGGGTGTTTTTAAAGCAACTGAGCTGGGAACTTTGGTTGACAAGCTTTTGCTCATTCATTTTCATAGGTTTTCTTATTTGGATTCTCGAACATCGAATCAATGAAGACTTCAGGGGGCCTCCTTGGCATCAAGCAGGAATGATATTCTGGTTTGCCTTCTCAACAATGGTATTCGCGCACAGTAAGTAACAATTTGTTGGCAAGATAATAGTTGAAGAATTTTTAATTGCTAGTATTGACTCAATAGTAATCACTTAACAGTGATCTATGAAACTCAAAGTTCACTTAAATAATACATGAAATTCATACTATTTACCTGTTTCCTATTTTGTAGAGGAGAGGGTGATAAGCAACTTGGCTAGGTTTGTGCTAATTATATGGTTCTTGGTGGTTCTTATACTAACCCAAAGCTATACTGCTAGTCTTACATCTATGTTGACAGTTCAGCAGCTGCATCCTACCATTACAGATGTTAATGAACTTATTAAAAACAACGAATATGTGGGATACCAGAATGGATCATTTGTTTTTGGACTTCTAAAAAATATGGGTTTTCAAGAATCAAGACTCTTGGCATTTAACTCACCAGATGAACTTTATGAACTTTTCTCCAAAGGGAGTAGAAATGGTGGTATAGCTGCTGTTATTGATGAGATCCCATATATGAAGTTGTTTCTTGCCAAGTACTGTTCAAAGTACACCATGGTTGGTCCCACATATAAGACCGATGGTTTTGGCTTTGTATGTGACCCTCCTTTACCCTCCTTTTCAGCCTTTATATCGATAAAATCATGCAATACATTTTCTCATGCTTTTTGTTGTTGCATATATATATGTATGTATATATATAATTCACAGGTCTTTCCAATAGGTTCTCCACTAGTACCTGATATTTCAAGAGCGATACTAGAAGTTACCGAGAGTAAAAAGATGTTGACGATTGAGAAAACATGGTTGGGTGACGAGACCAAATGTCCAGACTCCAGTACCTTAATCTCATCCAGCAGTATTGGGCTAGAAAGCTTCTGGGGGCTCTTTTTAATGGTAGGAATTGCTGCAGTTTCAGCTTTTATAATCTATGCGACTAAGTTCCTACATGAAAATCGGCATGTCATGTATTGCTCTGATCCCCACTCAACAATATGGAGCAAGACACTAGAGTTACTACAAAGGTTCAACAACAGAGATCTCAGTTCTCATACTTTCAAGAAAACCGAACAAAGAGAGGGAGATAACAGAAGTGATTGTATTCTGAGAGTAATTGAATCATCGAATGAACATTTCCAATTAAGTCCATCAAGCTTTCCACTTACCTCTCCACGTACTAATGGCCCACCAAGTCCTGCTTTCTCAAGTCCTAAATCGCAGAACGTAGTTTTTCAAGTAGAGCAAGATAGTTCATTGGAGAATAAATTCAAAATGCCGCAAGGAGAAGCTCCTCAAGAGACTATACAGGAAATTTAAGCTTGTTAATAGCAATTATCGTTGATGTGGGCAGACTCGGCACATGAAAAAAAATATCAATAAGACTGGGTATGGGGGCAGTATTTTAATTTGTAAATCTAGATCTACTGCTAACCCCAATTCCAAAATCATTTCCTCCATAAAACACTACTTTCATCTAGCATTTCAGATTTACAATCATTTTAAAATATTGAAAAATGTGATCACGTTGATAAGCTGAATCCATAAACTTACAACTTACAAGGAACAAGGTTAAGCTAATTTGTGCAAAGGGGATGCATAAACTCTGAAATGTGTATAGAGGGACGTTATTCTAGATCTGTTTTTAACATGACACTGATTCTGAGCATGATAATGGGAGTGTGCAGACAATGTATAAGTGTATACATCTTTGTGGCATTTCAACAAACATGTTAGAGATATCCTACAATTAATCTTGCATTATCCAGAGACAGTTATTCACACGGAAATTAAAAGGAATGCCAAACAAGACTTACCATCAATGACAGCTTCAATTCTCTCAATCTTCATCTCACTCTAAGGTTAATGTCGCTAGCATTTTCAGAGATGCCAATAAGTTGGAATCGAGTTTGGAGAGCGGGAGTCGGGATACATTCCAAATGGGTCCGAGTTAGGTTCAAATTTTCAATTGGGGACGCTTTTTGCCCCCATTTCTTATAAATACAACCCCTCCCAATATTTATAAAAATATCTACCCCTATTTATTTTTTTTTGAGGAAATATATATACCCCTATTTCAAGCTTACATTCCTCTTTGGTTCAAGAGGTGATTTTTTTAAAAATATATATATATAAATTCACTATCATGTTCTTATAATAGTAGTATTATGTGCAAAAATGTGTCAATTTTTATGGATTGGAGGTTTATGGTTGGGTTTGAAATGATGTTGCAAATTTTGGTTTTTTTATTTCGGGTTCGTGCATTTTTTCGATATATTCGAATTTGTTCATAAACATATTTGTGAACGTGTTCATATTCGAGATCGTGAATAGTCAATATTTTTTTAGCTAACAATAAACAAACAAAACAATATTAACTTTGTTCGTGCACGTATAGAATAAGTATTTCAAATTTTAATTAAGTCATAATTGAACTATTAGATGAGCCATTAGCGAGCTTGTCAATGAAAAATTCTAAATAAACATTATACGAGCTCGTTCATGAATATTTACAAACGAACACTAAATAATTTTTTTCACGAATTATTAATGAACGAATATACAATTATTCAAACTCTGTTCATTTCAAACCTGCATGTGGACAATGTAACAAATAAATTGTAAAGGAGTAATACTTTTGCAGATAAGTAGTAATCATTTTTACAAATCAGTAAAATACATTTTAAGACCTACGACTTATAGTACTGTAGTACTTTGTAGAGAAATGACATAACTAGCTTGTATCAAATGTCATTTTCTTCTTTTTTTCTTTTTTTTTTTTTTTTTTTTTTTTTTTTTTTTTTTTTTTTTTTTTGCATTTCAGAAAGAATTCCAAACTCACAAAAAAAGAAAAAAACAGTTAGACAAAGACTTGGGTTAGATCGTTTAGCGGGTCTTTTTTGTTAGACGGATCCAAACCACACTACAAAAAAACAGTTAATTAACAGCGGTTTTTTTTAAATATAGCGGCGGTTTCAAACCGCCGATGAAGCGTTTCACAGCAGTTTCAAAACCGATGTCTATACATGTGTTGCGAAAGAATTTGTGGCGGTTTTTTAGAAACGCTGGAAATTGTGTATTTAGCGGCGGTTTTTTGGCAGCGGTTCAAAACGCCACTAATTTAAATTTCGCAGCAGTTTAAAACCGCCACGAAAATAAAATAATTTTTAAATTGTTAGCAGCGGTTCAAACCGCTGCAAATATAAAAATTATTTTTACAAAAAATTCTTTTTCGTTTTTTGGCAACGGTTCAAAAACCGCCACTAATTTAAACTTCGCAGCAGTTTAAAACCGCCACGAAAATAAAATAATTTTTAAATTGTTTTTTAGTGGCGATTATAACCGCTGTTAATTGAAAATAATATATGCTTTAATAACATTTCTGCCCCATTTTTTAACAAGAGCTAAATTTATGTCATAAATTTTATATTTTTGTGACACTTTAATATCAGAGGCGTAATATCATTCAACTATAGAAAAGTCAAACTATTCAACATCATAAAGGTCGAGCATTTCGTTAAAATCATTACAAACCTTCGAATGCAGTTATCAAAAACCATCTACAAAAGTATATGTTCTTAATACAATAGCAATAGATGCAACATGACGAATGAGAATCCTCATTTACATCATGACTAGAGGATGAATATTGTCTTGTGTTCCTCCGTGAAGGCTCATGTCCGCTCCCTTCATCTGTTGGTGCCTACAATTGAAACCATATTATTGATATTATACCTAATAACTTGTACTCAATGCAAAAGTTGTAACTAGAGCCAATTAGCAAAGTAAAATCAGAAATTCTTACATGGAAATCAGAATAAAAAGACAATTGTCAAGAACACAGTGAAATCAAAAGTAAACATAGAACAATTACATCTACCATAGCATCACATTATTTTCTGTAATAACTCAACCGTAAATATGAAATGAATGGATCTTTAATCAACTAGCATAAGAGTAACTACAACTAGTATCAATATACACAGTTCAATAAACATCAATGGAATTTTCCAACCAAAAAAAAGGAAAATAAAGATCAACTGATCAACATACAGGTTTTGCATGCAAATTGATTTGTCCTTATCCTTCTTTTTCCTACTAGGTTCAATAGAACTCGTGTTTACAAGCTGGAAATTTGATCAGAACCTACATCAGACCACATAGTGGAGCTTTCATGATGGAATGCAAATGACTCGGTTAACTTTACAGCATCTTGTACTCTCAATCGAGTTCCTTGTTGACCAACAACTACCCATGAAAAGAATATATATCTTTTGTGTAATACAGAAAAATAAATTTAATATGCATAAGAACATACCACTTCATGTGTTCGGTTTAGCCAAATAGCAAATTGTTCAGGGACTTTTCCCTCATCAAAATGTGCAATTTTTAAAAAATAACATGATCCCCCTGAATGTCTTTGCCTGCAAGGACTTCCAAAGAAAGCAAATATGGATAGGCATTAACTACTACTGGTCAAGAGGTATGAAAAACAAGCATCAGGGACCATCTATGTTCATATTTAAGCCACGACATGTCTTTGAATGTGGTCAAATGGCTTCTGAACTCACTTTTATTCCACACCCACTTCCATATGACCAAGAACTTCAGTTATCTGGTCTTATAGTAGCATTAACAATCATCACATCTCATATCATAACCAAATGCACGTTCTACGACAGCATATCACTAAATAGTTTCCCAGTCAAAGGAAAATCAGTAACTTTTCAAATACAAACCAATCCTTAATGGTATCCCCCTGTGATAAAAGTTGTGGTAACTACCAAAAGATTGCATAAGAATATTAATATCGATAAGTAACAATAAATTTACTCATCTTTCTTCCTAAAACTCGTTGTTGATGCATCACCTGCCTAAATGAGTATCTTCTACCAGGAGGAATTTAATCGTTGAATGATTTATCTAAAGGAACTTTTGAAGGTATCAAACACCCTATTTCCTGTCCAAATGCAGGGCAGCCTAACCAGCCTGCGATGTGACAAACAACAATTGCATGATGAACGAGCCAATAATAAGTAACACTTGTTGAAGGTGCATTTCCGAATCAGAGAGAAAAACATGCATATATAAAATCCTGAGAACATCAAACATCACAAAAACAATCGCCACAGCCAGATATTATGTGAAAAGGCAGAATAACAACCTCTATAAAGAATCAACGGCTAGGAACTAAGTTACCCTTTCAGTTTCTTTCTCTGTAGCCCCCTCACATAAAATTATTGGCATAAAATTGTGTCAAGAAAACAGAGTCAAAATATAATCCAACCAAAATTTTTGCAATTGGCAAACATAATAAAACTTACAAGATTAGCACTTAAAAATTGCTTGTTCTCATCACTCCTCTTAATCCATGCCCCATACCATGTAACCTGCAAAATGAACAACAGAACACAATAAGGAAAAAAAATAAAAAAAATAAAAATTCACATGTCTAGGTTTTTTTGTAATTAACCCAAACCTCAGGGGTGTTTTTGATCTATTAATACTCACCATCAGAATCCAGGCAACAAACTCATCATCGTAGTATTGGTACATAGGAAATAGAAAAACAGAAATACTAAAATCCAAGAGAAAATAAAAAAAAGTACTGGCAATTCAATGGGCACTACAGAGTTCAAAAACATCTCTCATGACTCTCAGCTTACAGCTTGTCCTCGAAACTCTGGATAAAGCTCATCGGAAATAGTTATAACCAGATGTCTTAGTTACTTAACAGGAGATTCAATAAGCCAACAAATTAGAACTCTGGCTAGCTCTCTTGATTTTGTACCATATGAGCAAAATAAACAAAAATAATGCCGATTCAAATCTAACAAACAACTCAACATCAGCAGATATAATCTCAATCGATCAAAAAGAACCAACAACTTACCATCTATAATAAGTATGAAACAAAAAATGAGAACTCTTGTTTCTACTTAAATTGAAACGAAAAGGAACAATGCCAAAGAGCAACATCACAATTAAATTCGAATCAGCTATCGAATACATTTCTCCAATAAATCCGACAAACAATTTCTACTTTAAGCGTTTCGAAACATCAATATGCAAACCGACAACCGAAAATTAGAAGCTCGAGATCATAACTCCACACAAAATTAAAGCTCAAACATCCAGTCTAACTTCAGAATCAAAAAATAGAACTCAAATTTCACAAACAAAATGAGAAACAAAAGAAACTGTACCAATGGTAGGGGCAAGATCGTCAAGTACGTTAGAAATGAAAGTGACGAGTAGGCTGCTCTTGCGATTGAGCCGCCGGCGGAGGCAGTCGGGTGCGATTGAGTCGCCGGCGGAGGCAGGCGGGTGGTGACTCGAGGGCGGAGGTAGGCGGGGGTTGTGCGAGAGAAGGAAGAGCAACGATTGTAAACCCTTTTTTTAAGGTTTAAAACCATTTTTTAATTCCACACTGAAATTAGAAAAAACCTTTTCTAAGAATAACTAATAATTAATAAGTGTAATTTTATATGAATTTCCCTGCGGTTTTACTGAAACCGCCGCGCAATTAAGTCGCTATAAATTTATTCGCTTAATCCGCAGCGGTTTTCCTAACCGCTGTTATACAATTAGGTAGCGGCGGTTTTAGTGAACCGCCACTAAATATGTGTCGCTAAATTACTATTTTTTTGTAGTGCCAACCCAGGTTTTTTTATAATTTTAATGCACCGGTGGCATTTTTGTAATATTTTGGGGCGGTGCCTAGGATCTCCGGATCGGTGGCATTTTTGTAATATTAAGGGCCTTTAAAAGTATTAATTTTTCCCATGAAAAGTATTAATAGTGCAACTGAAAAGTATTAATAATTTTCTTGAACAATATTTTTAGTAGCCCTCATGAAAAGTATTGATTTCTTGCCTGAAAAATATTAGTAATCCACCTAAAATATATTAATTGTCCCCTTGAAAAGTATTAGTCAGTGACGCAATATTAGGCAACCCTAACAAATATTAGTGTTTACCTTGAAAAGTATTAGTAATCCCCTGTAAAAGTATTAGTAACTCATTGAGCAGTTTTTTTTTAGTAATCCATGAAAAATATTGGGTTTTTCCCACAAAAGTATTAGTATTCCCCTAAAACGTATTAATAATCTTATTGAAAAGTATTAGGTTTTTCGATTAAAGATATTTTAGTATTTCTTCTGAAAAAGTATTAGTAGTCTTCCCGAAAAGTATTAGTAGTATCCATCCTAAAAAGTATTAGCAGCGGCCAGTGGATGTTGTTGTTGAGTGGTTGTGCGGGTCAATAGGCGGATTAATAGCGGGACTGGTATTTAGATATGTCTAACGAATTAGATCCGTTAGACGGTCTGACAGGAGACTAACCCTAGATGTTATATACAAAATGTTGTGTCACGTTTCCATCAGATTCTATTTTGCAACAATATTGTCAATTATGTGTTTAATTATAGAAACAAAAACGAAAAATCATATTTAAGAATACTGATTATGTGAAGAAAAAATCATTACATTGTTCGTGAAATGTTATTCTTTTTACGTACATTTTTTAATATTTTTCTTGAAAATCAATTCGTATGATAAATTCAAGGACTAAACTAGTCTAAGTGCAAGACCCGAGAAATACTTAATTATCGATACAAATACTTAATTATTTGATCGAAAATGAACTTCTTCATTAATTATCCATAACAATTAAATTATTAATAATTTTTTTTATAATCAAACCATCTAGAAAAGGGCTAGAATGGTGGTCTGTCTTGCAGACCTTTTATTAGAATAAAATGAAAGTTGGCCGTCGCTTTAAGGTTAATTAATGTTGCATCTCAAAAAAAAAAAAAAAAGAGTTAATTAATGTTGCGGCATTGGTAGTTTGAAATATATCAAAGTTGCGGCTCTCATGCTGAATGCCGCGGCTTTGGCGGTGTTTTTGGAAAAATTCTCTGGATAACTTTCGGACGGCTTTATAAAGTAAAGCCGCGGCTTTGATGTGCAAACTTGAACAGGTATCTGCATTTTCTTCCAAAAAGTTGTACAAGAAAACAGGAAATTCCAACGAAAACAAAACTCTATTAGAATCAATTTCCGTTGGAATTATCTATTCCAACGGAAATTTCAATAGAAAATGTGTAATACCATGTCTGCGTAATCAGGGGCGTAGATAAGGGGGAGCCTCCCGGGCCCCCCGCGCACCCCAAATTTTTTTTTGTCCCGTTTTTTCTATGAAAAAAATTATATATTTTTTTAAGGGTAAAAAATAGTTGAGCTAGGGGGAAAAATTTTTAGGTTAGGGATAATCATGTGACCTGGTTACGCCTTTGCTCGTAATACAATATAAATATTTGATTTTTAATAATCTATATCTATTCGAGTGACAGTTTATTTGCTTTTAATTGTTTTATTCATTTAAATAAGTACTTGATTAATATTAATTTGTTAGATTAAGTTTGATTATTATAAAGAGATATAAAAATTGACACTACAAGCTGAAAATTTCAGTTTATCGACAGATTTTACCGACAGAAATGATTTTGACACTATATTTTATAGTTACCTATAGAATACCTACAGAATAAAAAAATATTATTTTCTCCAAATTATACCGATAAATTATCAACAGATTACCGATAGTCTTTCAATTTACCGACAGATTTTCTGTAGGTATTTACCGACAGAAGCTTCCAGTTCATTTCTTACTTTGCAGAATTGAATACCAACTCCCCACACCATTTCCTTGTCTTCCTCCTCTCCGCAGCGACTCCAGGTACCAAAATAGTCCATTTTTTTCTTTTTTTTTCTTCATCTCTTTTCTAGTTATATCAATTTCTATACAACCAAAGCACCAATAGGTACATAGGTTTAAAACAGGGGTTAAAATTTACAGTAAATACCTTGAGCTATTTAGAAGCACTTGGAGGCCAAAATTCTTTCAAAATTTGAAACCAAACACAATTTTGGATTGCTCGTGATGTGAACTTTTTAGTGGTATAAGTTGATAGTGAAATTTTAAGTATTTTTCATAGTCGGCAAGAAGTTAAAGTATATTTTCAATTGAGCTAAGTTGAAGAAATTTTTTTGTAGAAAAGTGGTACAACGTAAGTTGACTTTGACAAGGGTGATCGGTCATTTTCTTGGAAATTTGGAGAAGTTCACAAAGGTGGTTAAATATCATTTTCCTAAAAAAATTAGGTTTGCTTTTAATTTCATAAATTTCATGACATTAAACTATTTCATGATTTCACGATGTACGTCATTTTAAAGATAATTTAATTGTTACAGAAAACATGAATTGAATCATTCATGGTTTGAATTTACATTTTCATTTGTATTTTAACTATTGTAACTACTTGACTCGACTTTTGGACAAATAAATGCCATTTTGACAAAAATATTCACTGTTTGAGTCTATTGCGGTATGGGTAGGTTAGACAATGGATCGAACAGGTTGCCTGTGGTCCTTGTTTGACTACCCATGTGCCTAGTCCCACTTTCTGGTCAGGCCAGAGACGACGGTGGAACTTGGGTCGTAGAATAGTATATTCCGGAATATGATGATCTCTGGGTAAAAAGCTCATAGCTAAAGAGTCGTCGAGCATATTGGAAGGGATAAGGTGATTGGGCTTCGGCCAATATTATTAGGAGCCATAAGGAGAATGGACAGGATCGTTGTCCGAGTAACAATGATCCTACGCTTCTTGTTTCTAGTTGACGGATTGATTGACTGGTTGTTTTTATTAAAATAACTTTATTTTAAAACGAGATATCTACTATTAGTTTTAAAAATGGGATAAAGATTATTAACATCCCAAACTATTCGCGTTTTTACACTTTGCAATCCGAACTTTGAAAAGTTACAGTTTGCAACCTAAACTTTACAAAATTTTGCACTTTGCATAAAATTCCAGTTTTACCCCTAGTTTCATGAAAGTTGGTTTGTAGTTTACACTCTAAACTTTAAAGTTGTTGTACTTTGCAACCTGAACGATAAACTTTATTGCATTTTCTACGTTTACTACTCAAGGTCTTGCGATCCTCGAAAATGGTATCAGAGCCTAGGTTTATTAAGAACTTTTGGTTATATTTATTATTTTATGTAATTAACAATTGGTGAGGAGAATTATCTCCGAGTATATGGATCCGGACAATTGTCCCGAGATGTACGCCGTACAGGACATATCGTCAAATTTTGACGATATATGTACAAGAACACCAGGATAAGATCGCATATTGGAACCACCAATATGAGATATAAGAACGCACAGGAGCCGATAGGAAAGCCTTAAGGCAATGCAAAATGCGAGCGGCATATCATATGAGTTTCTGGACAGTAAACCAGACATTATATGTCGAATTGATAAACCTCCAAGAAGCGGTTCATGAGAATGCCCATCAGAACAATGATTCCTGATGGAGTACCTGAATAGAACGAGATACTTCCAGACAAATCTAAGTTCTCTGAAGATCTTAGAGAAGTCCAAAAGACGGTGCAGAATTATGGCAACCGCCATATTCATCTACTAAAGACAAGTTCATCGATCGAACTGATGGAGACGATGGTGAAATATCAGAAGGAAACTCTTGAAATTCTTCCTGATATTCAGAAACGAGTCAAGAACTTGGAGGACAGACCGAGTTCTTCCGGAGGAAAGAAACGTATAGATTTCGGGACAGTACCCTATTTACACCAAAAAGGGAAACCAATCGAAGCGATACGAAAAATGACGGACGATGAAAAACTCATTGCTATCATCAAAGGAAAATCCATCATAAACTAAAAGTGATGGATATGGAGAAGATTAATCTTAAAGATCCACATGACCTCGCAGAATCCTTCGCGGGATTAGGTATTGTAGACTTAAAGATGAACGTAGGAGATGGATCAGCTTTGGTTACCTATGACCCTCATGGTAGACCAATTCCGCCAATTCCACCACCGCCACCAGTAAATCCCAACGTCGCAGAAAGTGCGGGTTCAAATCATGGAACCCAGGACGAGAGAATGCACCACGTTGGAGATTTCACCACAGGGAATGAAACTCTTTCAGGAACAGGAGCTCGACCACCTCTTGCAGGAACTCGAGTACCTCCTAGAAGGCCAAATATTCACCAGACGCCTTATGGAAAATCGCATCTAGATCCAATACATCCATATGGATTGATGCTAAATCTGGATATACCAGATTTCAAAAATTGAGAAGTCCTTATTGATGAATGGGCATCAAATGAGGATTGCGCAAAGAACCCTTGATCTTACGAAAGATTCCTTCATTTTACTCCTTGAAATGAGTATTGAGGGATCTGTAAAGATTGCATGGGATATGACCGATGCAAGTACGAAGAGCGCGGTCACATCAGGAGAATCACTGAAAGGAATTGTCGATGATATGATAAAACTATTCAAAATCCAGTTTATCGACAAAGTTACTTTGAGGATTAGAGGATGAAAAAGAAAAATATATAAACAAGCCCTCTATAGCCTTGAGTTACATGATATTTGTCATATTGACGAATATATCAAGTTGTTCACCGAATACCGGTGGAAATCCAAGATTGTAGAAAAGGAAGCTTCACAGCTATTCTTTGCAAAGATTCCGAGTCCCCGGAGAGAAATGCTTATCGGGAATACAAGGATGGAGCACTTAGATACAATGGCTAGAAGAATGTCTTTCTTAAAAGCCAAGTTATCCGAATGGTGTTACCAGCACTCTATACAGAATTATAAGAAATTACGAGGAATTAACAAAGCGGTTCCTCTATGTTGCGTGGACAATGATATCCCAACAGTTGTGGGAGGTCAACCAAGGCACCATAAGAAGAAGAAGAAGAGAAGCCATCCATACCGCCAGGAAAGCAGCAGCAAAAGAAGTAGGTCTTCATGGAGACCTAGAAGGTTATGGTCAAAACAAAAGGCCCGAAGTTACAAATCAGGGCAAAGACCAGCACCAAGCAGGAGTAGAGCCTCATCATTAGGTTCTAATCAAGCAAGTAGCAGCAGAACCCCAGGAAGAAGAACTTTCAGGCGAGCTCACACCAGAGCTAATGAGAGTTTCAAAGACTGTAATTGTTGGACATGCGGAGCAAGAGGGCATATCTCAACTGATTGCCCAGACAAACAGAAACGAGGAATTAGACAGTTCGAAGCTACACCAGAAATAGAAGAAGTTGTCTACTATCAAGATTTTATACAGGTGTATCAGTTTGAGGATATACCCTCAGATGAAAGCATCTATGAAGAAGAAATCTATTCTGACGATGGAAGTGACTCCAATTCAGAATCGGAGTGAAGAAGAAATTCTTCAACAGACGGTTAGGGAGGATATGTCAGGATTCCTCTCTCACACTACAGTTTCTCATAAAACTCTTATGAGAATTATGAAGGAAGATCCAAAGCTTCAGATATACGATGGTTTTACGATTGGAGCTATGGAAAAGGCTTTGGATAAGTTTGGGTTTCGTAACAGAAAACACCAAATTATCCATAGAGTAACTACCGGAGAATTTGCCATCCCGATGGAATTCACTGGTAACCTGATCGAGATGCAGTTGGTCCCGTACCGAGAAGTTCAGGAGATCAAAAGCACAATCAAGAGAGAAGTTGCTAACACACTCTCATGGATCCATATCGGAGCCATAAGGGTTATTATTAAAGCAACATTCAAAGAAGGAATAGATTCGCCACTCAATCTTGCTATCTTTGACAAGCGAATCTCAAATCTCAAGGATTCATGCCTTGGGGCAGTTACAGGAAATTTGTATGCAGGAAAATTGGCATTTAATGTCTATCCTAGAATTGCATACAATTTGGGAGATCGAGATTTCAACAGGGTCCTAACCCTTCATCAAGATTTTAAAAGAGTGGATTTGATGAAAGAAGGGAATAGACCTTTTTCGATCACATACAAGATTTCCTATGCTCTTTCGAATACACATCATTCAGAAGTGTTCTTGAGAAATGAATTTATTGAAGTCCCAAGAATCTTTAAAGACTTTGCCAGGGTGGTTCTACCAGAAATCATTGAGTCTCCAACTATAAAGGAGATTGATATGAAAATTCAAGATCAACCAGTCTTCAACAAAAGTCGAAGTCTCAGAGTTGAGCCAAGGAGAATGTCTTTCCAACAAGACAAAATGATAAGTAGCGATCGTTGGGAAGAGAAGAGACCAAAATACGATTCAAATGCATTCCGTATGTTTTCAAAACACATGGAGAGTGAAATGTCCCGAAGGATGGAGAGAAGTGGAAGTAATATTCGACATCACTCAAAAGGATAATATTTTTCCTTGTGATGTTCTATATTATCTCCAACAACCTATAGTTGGAAGGTATCAAGGAAGCTTGAAGATGGGTGAAATTGAGCTGACTATCACAGGTACATCGGGAAAATCCCAGAGCAATTAATACTGGGAATTGAATTTCTTGAGGATCATAAACCTCTTGGGAAAGATTACAAGACGGAATGGAGTTCACAAATGGCGATAAAGATACGTAATCGATGACCACTAGTCCATTCTCCATATACATTTCTATCGGAATGTTATATGTCAATACAAGGCCGAGTATTTCGCGCCTATATTGATTCAGTGCTTAACATGTATCTTGCAGCGGATGTTTTTCCCAAAAACATTGGAGAGGATTTGCCAGCTATTGCAGGATGAGATTTCTCTAAAAGAATTCTTATTCTTAACAGAGGAATTAAATAAGCAGAAATCATGATCGGAGGCGCGGGTGGTACCCCATGGTACAAAGTGAAGACGCCACCAATCTACTTCCATGATACATGAGCAGATGTTTTGTTAGGAAATAATTTCCTACAAACATTCAAGCGATTCACACAGGAGAATGAGACAAGAAGGCTTATTTTCACAACATTATGTGATCATAAGATTATTGTCCAGAGACTGCGGGAAGCATTTTACAGAAAAATGCCTATTAATTTTCGCAGCAAGCGTGGTGATGAAGCCAAACTTCGCAATCCAAAAATGGCAGATCGAAGAAAATTTAGTGAAGCTTTATTATCCTATAGACAATTTGGTTTAACCCATAAGGATAAGAAGATATGAGATTATAACTTGTATTCATTCAGAGTACAAGGAGAAGAACGAGTAACTCCAGAGGCTATTGCAGAATTGAGGATGAGCCTAATGGAGAATTCGCAAAGTGATGTTACAATAGAAGAACAAATATCACTTGAGGATATCAAGAAGAAAATCCAAAGGAATTATAATGAAGATCCTTTGGCATGATGGGACAAGAACGAGCTCAAAGCATCCTTGAAGGTTAAACCAGGAAAGGAGTACGAGTTCGTAAAATTCAAACCAATCCTTATGAATCAGGAGGATCGTGAGGACATGCAGAAGATACTTAAGGAACATCTTGACCTTAAGTTAATTTCACCAGGAGTTTCTCCATATAGTAGTCCAGGATTCTTAGTCAGAAACCATGGAGAAATCAAAAGAGGAAAGCCAAGACTTGTTATTAATTACAAGGGGATTAATAACATTTTGGAGTTCGACGAATACTATATCCCAAGCAGAGAACATCTGGTTAACTGCATCAAAGGTGCCAAGATATTCTCAAAGTTCGATTGCAAGTCTGGATTCTACCAGATTAAGATGGAGGAAAAAAGTAAGAAGTTTACAACTTTCTCTACACTACAGGGACACTATATTTGGAACGTGATGCCTATGGGATTGGCTAACGCACCCCAAATATATCAAAGAAAGATGGATAATCTCTTCAAAGATTATTTCAGTTTCATGTTCGTATATATTATGACATTCTTATCGCATCAAAGAACATGAAGGAGCATCTAAAACATTTGGAGATATTTTCAGATGTTTGTCACAAAGAAGGATTAGTGCTTTCGGAGAAGAAGGCGGTGATCGCAACAAGACAGATTGAATTCCTCGGAATTGAAATCGATGAATCTGGAATTATTCTACAGAATCATATTGTGGAAAAGATACAGGATTTCCGGATACACCGAAAGACAAGAAGCGACTTGAGTTTTCTTGAGTTGTTAATTTTCTTTGGGATGTTCATTAACAATCGGCATATTACAGGAAGGTGTTTAGTCCATTGCTTAAAAAAGATACAGTATTTAAATGGGAAGATGAACATCAAGAAGGAATTAAACAGCTTAAAGAAGTTTGTAAAAAGCTTCTGAAACTTGCGATTCCCCAAGACGAGGACGAACTGGTTCTTTACACAGATGCCAGTGATGATTGGTGGTCTGCGGCTTTTACTAAGGTCACACCAAACGAAGAAGTGTCATGCAGATATTGCAGTGGTTTATTCACACCTAGTGAAGCAAACAGATGGCATATCAACGAGAAAGAATTCTTTGCAGTCAGAAAGACTTTTAAAAAATGGCCTCTATTTTTACTGGCTAAAAAGTTTACTTTAAAAATTGATAATTCAAGTGTCAAGGCTTTTTCTCAAAAACAAAATTGAATCAAAACCGAAAAAAAGGCTCGATTTTATATGGCAAGTCAAGTCAATATTATGATTATGATATTGTCATTATAAAATCTCATGAAAATATTCTTGCAGATTTTTTGACACGAGATGGAAGGATGCGTTGCTGACGAGGTCCTTAAACGAGTAAGACATCTCAGGGAAAACCTGGAGAGTCTAGAACGAGATTTTGGGACATTATGTCTCAATGCGTGTTTGCTAGATGACTTCAACAAGCTGACCGTAAAATCCGTTTCTAGTCAAATACGAGCATGCCAGTTCGCTCAAGGACAATTGTTCTTAGCACTGCAAGGGCCTCTCTTCCAGGCCGCATCTCCTACGGTGCAAAAAGGGGCGAATAGAGAACGGGGCTCTAACCCGGAGGTTATGGATTCAAGTACCATAATCACAAGTGTTGCAGGTGATGCATCCCCGAGGTGTAAAATCAGAACGAATGTTGAAGCTCCTGTCACAACCCGAGTCTTCAAGTCAACCCAAGACTGGGGGTAAAAGAGGGAGAGTTGAATCTTAGGCCACGACCGCCAAATCTAAGGTTCAAACGACGAGATTAAAATTTCTCCTATGCAGTATATCAACGACAATGGGAGAAACTAGTTACAAGGAGAGATATTAACCCGGAAAAACTATAGTTGATATCTCGTAAGTATCCCAGGGTTTGGATGAAGCCGAAGTCATCCAAATGAAGTACAAGAATGGTATACGTTTGGAGCTCTAGCTTCAATCTATACTTTGTATCACCAGATTCTCGTAAATTTCAAATTACCGAAATGGATTGGGGAAGCGATTTACGAGACTTGGGCCAACAATCCACACTTGGCCGGAGGAGACATTTTGAACCGTATTTTCTAAGTGCAGCTCCCAAACCAAAGAAAGAAAGGCTTTAATGAAGCTTTTCATTTCATCAAGCTAAGAAGACCGGATGGAAATGCTTTAAAATATATAAAAGCGGCTTCACCTAAGGACCACCAAGATATTAGTAGGAGCATTTTCCGAAGATGAAGCTTCTACCGCATTTGTATGGGGTCTTTGGGTTTGTCTAATCGAAATGGACAAAGTCAAATATCCATTCAAGTTTTTCCAGAATTCAACAAATGGATCTTTCCTTTTGAATTCGATCACTGGATCAACCACATGATTTGCAGAGGAACTCTTCGAGACCAAAAGAAGAATTCTTTGGGTGAACAAGATTTCGGCAAGCAAAGAAACTTACCGGAAATTCTGTAACATGGCGCATGTTGGCCGTTGGATCGACCGGATCTGTCAAGCATGCCCTGAACATAAGGAACCCGAGTTTGGGAAAGGTTTCCGACCCAAACCCGACCGACAAGACCATGCAGTTGGAAAGGATAAGGGCCCAGCTCACAAGACGCGTTTTCCTCGGGGACCACGCAAACCAACTTTTTAAAAGATTCCCGACAACCATCACATGGGCTGAGTCACGCGGAAAGAAAAGGAAGACAAATTAGAGGCAATAATGCAAGATATGACGTAAGCAGTGACGTCATAAGTTTCAACAAGATTTGAAGTCCGCCTTTCAAGTCCGGACTTACATCTATAAATTGCACGATTTGAAGGAAGCTAGGGACATCGAACATTTTCCTTAGTTTTCTTATAATAAAGTCTGAGAGAGAAAATTTGTAATTTTTAAGTGTTTTAGTTTTCAAGTTTTATGTGTTTTCGAGTGCAAGCCTCATCTATGAGAGGCTAAACCAGTATTCTCCTTCCAAAAGGAGATTACTAATGTAATAAATATTTCTATAAGTTCTTAATAAAAAGAGGCTTTCTGCTTCAACATGTGTTCATAATGTTCTATTAATTCATCCCGTTTAAGAATTACTTGTACGCCTGGAAGTAGGAAACGAATCAGTCATCTTTGAACAATTCTTTCAAGGAGTCGATAACTTGCGCTTCATCTTCCCCGAGGGTGAGGTTGAACAAGAAGGAGCCGTTTGTCAAACGATATGGGGCAATAATTTTCCGACTGGTGGTGTTGCGAGCCATCTCACCCGGTGCTATTTCGGTCAAAGAAGGTATGAATTTTAAGAGATTTATTAATTTTACGGAAGCATGTTGGGCCTAATATGGTCGTAATGGACTATTTTCATTTTCAATCTAAAGACCCAATTTGTATACGGATAAATTCTTGAAATGGGATCTTGATAGAAGTATGTCTTGTTGAGTTTATAGGCTGGAAACCTGACATGATCCATTTAAAACCTCTGAATAGAGACTGGATCTAAGTAGGTGTAACAATGCCACGAACAAAACAAGTTACAGAAAATAAGGATTCTTATTTCTCCAAAAATCCAAAAAACAAATTGAATATGGAGTAAAAAATTTATGTTTATTGTATAATGCGATAGATTTATCATTATGTAGCAATTTGCCACAAATTAGAGTTTAAAGGGATAACTAGAACTATTGTTATTAAAGAATAAAATCCTAGGGGCGAAATTGTCCAAAGTGTGCAAAGAGTAATTATTTTCATAGTTCAGGATGCAAAATGTTACAAATCAAAGTACATGTTGTGAAGTGTAAAAAAGGGTAAAGTTGGGATGGTTAAAAATAATTATCTCTTTAAAAATTGAGATATACAAAACATTTACTGTACTTAATTATCTGTCGCATATATAATGTGTTTAGCATCATTGCTGGCATTAAAAATTGATTGATCGTTATTGAATTGCAAAAATATTCTTTATTATAGTGGTAAATGAATCTTTTGTCACCATTATCATGCATACATGAATATCTTTTGGCACACTAAGTAGTTTGCTCACGCAAAAAAGAAATATTTTAGTATTCAAATATTGCATTCCCTACCCCAACCTACTGAGCTCGTTTAGCTCACCCCACGATTTTATAAAACTTTTCAGAAACCGAATACTTTGAGATCGATGAGGCCGACACAAGACTTTTGGTCCAGGATTGATTCAACCTAGCAGTTCCATTCTGAGGACATATTTGTCATCAATGTACTATTTATTTTGTTATAGTTAGGTGACTTGCAACTCAATTTTAATTAGATATTTATAAATTTGTGGACTTATAACGGTATTTATGGTATTAGTTACTTGTGTTTTGGATATTATTTCTTGACGAGTCTAAGCTTATGAAAGTCAGGAGTTATACTCCATTGGTGTCTTATATTATAATAGATTGTCATTTGGGGCGTGATAAAATGCATCGTTGGTAAAAAGGTCATTGGAATGTCAAAATTCAATGATAATTTCAACGAAAAAATATTCCAACGGTGCTTCTAACGGTATTTATCCATTGAAATATACAACCGTTGGGAAAAAAACTCCAACTGTTTTTCCAACACTAATTCCAATGGAGTTACACCATTGGAATTTAGTCGAACAATATATCTATCGGAATATATATATATATATATATTTATGTATATAATCTTTGGAAAAAACTCCAACGGTTATTCCAATGGACTCCACTTGAATATTTAATCATTTTATCTCATTATCTAATATTTTTAACTTTCCAGTAGGTCACCCATCATCAATTTGTCCCAAGTCAAGCACATTTAACTATGTAGTTTCAATATGATTGACTCCAGAAAAAACATATATTTTATCGATATTGATAATACTATCAAATCTTTTAACCCCAATTGATATTTTCCAACGGTAATGAAATTTCTAATGGAATTTTCTAACAACCCGTTGTAGCATTAGAATTTCCGTTGGAACTTTAAAAACTCCAAAAGAAATTCCAGCCTTTTGTTTACTGTTAGAATTTTTGTTGAAATTTTCCAATGGTATGCTTTAGTGATGGAAATTCTGTTGTAATTTTTAAAATTCCAACAGTATTTCCAATGGTTTATTCCAACGATTTTATTACGGTTGAAATTTTCCAACGGTTTGTTGTCGTGTTGGAATTTTCGTTGAAATTTTAAATTTCAAGGGAAATTCCAACGATTTTGTTTATCGTTGGAATTATCCAACGGTATAATGTAGCATTGGAATTTCCGTTGGAATTTTAAAAATTCTATTGATTTCTATTTCGTTGGAATTGTTTTGTTGGAATTTGATTGTTTTCTTGTAGTGTTGCATCTCCTCCTAAGGTGTTAAATCCTTTCAATCCAAAAATGTCTTGGGACCAAAGACTTGTATAAATAAGTGTTCTTGGTCAGATTTAAACCAACTTAAGCATTCTAGCTAATAAGATGAAGTGTTATGCAGATGTCACATACTCAACACTTTGTCAAACACAATATATGATCTTTTTACTGTTGTGAAGAGCCCACAGGAGATCTGGACAATTTTGGAGCGTGAATATGCATCCCAAAAGCAAGGAGCAGATAAGTTCCTTATTAAAAAGTGTTTTGAATGTAAGCTTGATGATATTTCTTCTCTTATGAACCAAATTCTTAATCTGTAAGTGATTGTTTCCAAACTGAAAGATTTTGGGGTAGAAATTTCAGAATCTATGCAAGTAGGTGCGATAATTGCGAAATTTCCTTATTCTTGTAATGATTATCAAAAGAAATTGCTTCATACTTCTGAAATTTTTACCATATCTAGTATTTTGAAACATCTTATTAAGAATTGAAGAAGGTGCTAGGATCTTACATAAGAAAGATATTGTTGGTGATCCTAAGTTGAATTTGGTTGAGGGGAAAAATTTATAAAAGAAAAAATCCTGAAAATAATAAATCGATGGACAAGAAAAAAAAATTAGAGTTTGCTATAACTATGGAAAGAAGGGCCCATACAAGGCCGAGCGTAAACTCAACAAGAAACAAAAGGTTAATAATGCTAATGCCTCAAGTGTTAATCTTGTTGAGGATACTGCATAAATTGTAGCAATGTTATCTCTTGGTATGGTGACTGAACTTCACTTGTACCAATCTCTTCTAAGGATTGGTGGTATGATTCTGGTGCAGCTATTCATGTGTGCAATGACAAGAAACAATTCAAGAACTCTGAAAATTTGAATTGTCAAAAAGTTGTAATGGCTAATGGTGTGAGGGCCAAAGTTCTTGGAATAGGAGATGTTCATTTGAACTTCACCTCCGGCAAGAAAATGGTGCTCACTAATGTGCTTCATATTCTAGATGTTGTAAAGAACCTTGTCTCTGCGGATATTCTTAATAAGAACGGTTTGAAGGTTGTAATAGAATCGAACAATGTAATCTTGTGTAAGAATGATGTATTTGTAGGAAAAAGGTACTCTTATAATGGTTTATTTAAGCTAAGTATCAATAAAGTGAATGATGTTTCTGTTTATTTGATTACTCTTCTTATTCTTTGTGGCATGGTAGATTAGCCCATATTAGTAAAAAAATTATTAGTTACATGTCTAAGAATTAATGAATTTATTTCCTGTAATGAACTTAATGGTTTTCTAACAAGAGGTAGTAATAAATACTTTGTTACTTTCATTGATGATTGCTCTAGATTTGTGCATATTTATTTGATGAAAGCTAAGTATGAAGTATTTGGTATGTTTAAAATCTATGAGTCTCTTGTAGAAAACTCAAAAGTTAGAGGAGTGGTAGAGGTAGTGAATATTTTTCTGACGAATTTTCTAAATTCTGTGAAGATAATGGTATTGTAAACAAAACTAGTGCTCCATATTCACCACAATAAAATGGCTTGGCTGAAAGAAAGAATAGAACGGTACAAAACATGGTGAATTTCGTGCTCTTAAGTTCAGGTTTGCCAAACAATTTGTGGGGTGAAGTTTTGTTGGCCGCCTGTCATGTTCATAATCGAATTCCTTTGTGAAGGACTAAAGTTTCCCCAAATGAGTTATGGAAAGAACGAAAATCAAACTTATCTTACTTAAAAGTTTGGGGTTGTATAGCCTATTATAGAGTCCCGGACAATAAAAAAACCAAGTTGAGATCTAGAGCACTTAAAAGTGTGTTTGTTGACTATGCTGAAAATTCTAAAGCTTATAGATTGCTAGATCTTGATTCTAAGGTAATAGTTGAGTCAAGAGATGAGTTTTTTTAGGATAAATTTCTCAATAATTCAATGGCGAATGTGATCCATCACAAATGTCTAGTTCATATCAATATGCAGCTTCCAGTGAACCTAAAAGGATAAAAGTTGACACTTCTATTAAACATAGGAGAAGTCAAAGACAAAGGAACGAAAAAGAACATTCTTCCGATTTTATATCCTCTCAAGCTATAGTTTTCCTTGTGGAAGGTAATATCAACTTTCTACTTGATAAAACACATGTTTTATTTGGTGTAGATGTTGATCTTAAAACATTTAGTGAGGCTATAAAGTCTAGAGATACTGCATTTTGGAACGAGGCGGTAAATGACAAGATGGACTCAATATTATCTAATAATACTTGGGTTCTAGTTGATTTACCTCAAGGTTCTAAACCGATAGGCTGTAAATGGGTATCTTATAAGAAATATGCCATGGATGAAAATATTCTAACTTATAAAGTAAGGCTAATAGCTAAAGGATTTAAACTAAAGGAAGGAATTTATTATTTTGATACGTATAAGCCGGTTGCTAGAATTACCTCAATTAGAGTACTTCTAGCTTTAGCTTCTATATATAAATTATATGTACATCAAATGGATATAAGAACGACCTTCTTTCTAAATGGTAATTTAGATGAGAAGGTGTAAATGGAACAACCGTAAGGCTTTGTGTTGCCGGTAATGAACATAAAATGTGTAAACTAGTTAAGTTTTTGTATGGTCTAAAACAAGTTCATAAACAATGGCATGAAAAATTTGAATTGTATTACTCTCAAGTGGATTTAGGTATAATAATGTTGAAAAGTGCATTTATTCTAAATTCAATGGAGAGTATGGTGTGATTATTTATCTTTATGTGGATGACGTGCTCATTGTTAGTACTACCTTAAAAGTGTTTGATAAATGGTTTTATCATGATTTTGATGATTTTGTTTTTATACCAAAACAATGTTTTTAAAGGTTGTCCAAATACTCCTAAATGATTTAAAATGGTTTTAATATTTCCCGGAGTATTTCTTCAAGTTTATTAGAGCACAAAATTGGACAACACATTTAATGATTTTGTGTCAATGGGTTTTTACATTGAAATTATGTTTCTAAATGTTGTCCTAATACTCCCGATCGGTCTAAAATATTTTTACTATTTATTGGGGTATTTCTTGAAGTTTATATCGGACAACACTTTTTGTATTAATGTGTTATTTCATCAAAACTATATTTCTAATGTTGTCCTAAATACTCCCGATCGGTTTAAAATATTTTTACGAATTTTTCGGAGTATTTCTTGAGGTTTATTTTCAACAAAAATCGGACAACATTTCATTTTTGGAGGTCGACCGGTCGACCAAAGAGGCGACCGGTACCTGGGAATGCATTTCACGAAACAGAACTCCCAGAACTCCAAAAATGGGTCAGGGTGACCGGTCCCCATAGGGGGCGACCGGTCGCACCCTAGGGCGACTGTTCGACCCCCCCTTGGACCGGTCCCGCTAGTTAAATTTTGCTGCGTTCTTCAATTCTCTATATTAGTGCGCGACCGGTCGCCCTAAGTTTGACAGCAAAATTCTAACCGTTGTGCAGCAGACAATTTTTCCCTAAATTGTGGGATTGATTTCTAACAGCTATATTCTTCATTTGTCTTGCAATTTTTTACAGATTTCAATCTCCTAGGAGGAGCCTATCATGTCCAAGACATCTTCTATAAATAGATGAAGAATTGAAGCAACACAACAAGAGAGAATACTACAACACAACAAGATACACTCAAGCAAACATATTTGTTCTTCATTGTTATTATTCTTGTTGTAATAGCCTAAGGTCTTTCACTTTCACATCTTGAGGTCTAGGCTTATTTCTTGATTACACTTGCACTCATAATTGTAATATTCATTATCGAGTTGTAATCTTGATTTTGGGTTATCATTCAACACAAGATATCCTTGTGAGTGTTCTTGTGGTAAGAACACACTTGGATGATCTAGGTGATAGGTGCAAGAAGATTGTGGTGATCTTCTTATTGAGGTGTTGAAGAATTTGGTATTCTTCAAGGTTGAAGATTGTGGTAATCTTCACAAGGTGCCGTTGGAGATTGTGGTAATCTTCAAGAGAGATTGTGGTAATCTCAAAGGTGGTGTTGAAGAAGAGTGTGGTGCTCTTCAAGGTGTTGTTGTAAGTTGGTGTTGTATTAATTTTGGTAATTAATAAAATCTTTTTTCTTTTTGAAATCCATCCCGGATATACTGGGGTGGTAGAGGATTAGGCCCTAGGTGGGTTGAACCTCTATAAATCGACGCGTGTTGTTTACTTCCCGCACCTTTATTATTGTCTTTGAGCATTCGGTTTGAAAAGGAGGGCAAAATCGAAAAGATGAAGATAATCTATTCACCCCTCCTCTAGATTATCGTAGCCACTTGGACTTACAAAAAGGTGTAGTAGAACTAAGAAGTATCTTTCTTCTAAGTTCAGGATGAAGGATATTGGTGAATTTGATACAATCTTAAGTATTAAAGTTAGGAAGCATAGTCGAGGTTTTACTCTTTCACAAGCTCATTATGTTGAGAAAATCTTGAAGAAGTATTAATGTTTGAATTTGAAAGAAGTTAGTACTCCTTCTGATCCTGGTTTTAAGTTATATGAAAATTCTGGTAATCCAATAGCTCAACTTGAGTTTGCTACTGTAATTGGAAGTCTGATGTATGCAATGAGTTGCACAAGGCCGGATATTTCATATTCTGTTTGTAGACTAGCTAGATACACTAAAAATCCTTGTACGGATAATTAGAAAGATGTGACAAAAGTTCTTGATTATCTTAAAAGAATAAAGGATTTATGACTCTACTATAATGATTTTCCAATTATACTAGAAGACAATTCTGATGCTAGTTGGATTATAGTATAAGTGATCAAAAACCTACTATTGGATGGGTATTTATGCTTGGTGGTGGTGCAGTTTCTTGGGCTTCAAAGAAACAGACGGTAATAACACATTCTACCGTGGAAGTTGAATTTATAGCTTTATCTTTAGCTTGTAGGGAGGCAGAGTGACTTAGAGATATATTGCTCGATATAGATCTGTGGCCTCGTCCAATGCCACCAACAACTTTGTATTGTGATAGTGAGGCTACAATGTTTATATCATTGAATAAAGTGTACAATAGTAAATCTAGACATATAATCCTAAGGCATGCATTTATTGGAGAAATATTGAATAAAGATGTTGTCATTATTGTGTTCATTAGAACTTATAATAATTTGGCGGATCCGTTAACCAAACCTTTAGCTAGGGATTTGGAGAGTTCGACAATATTAGGAATGGGATTAAAACCATTGATCTAAAATCACTAGTGATGGTAATTCAACCTTCTTCTAGTACTACCCATAGATTGAAAGTTTTAAAGGGTAAAAATAAGTTGCTTAGTGATTATGAGCACCTATGTAAGTGTATACTATTCCAAGCGTAAGGTGCATATTTGTTACTCTTGCGTGAGTAGGTTGAGAGTAAACTCTTAATAGGATTATTTCTTGGTGTTTTATTTATGTTCATTTAAATAAAACTTGAAGTAAATTCCATTTATATGATCATAAGAAGTGGTGCTGCTTATAGCAAAAGTTTAGGGTGTTCTTTTGTACATGATCATGAACTAGGATGAGCACATGGCCGGTAGTAGTGCTAAAAGGTTTTGTGAATACAAGAATGCGATTGATAGTTTATGTGTGAATCTATTCTGATTATTTTGAGTGTTGGTTTAAGAAATCTGGCCACCAAACACTTCACTTAGATATGTGAATTATTTTCACTAATGATAAGTTTAAGACAAAAGTTACTTTTCTTATACTAGTAATATGCACGTCCGTTGCACGTGATTCATATAACTTTACAAAAATTGTTTACTAATTTTATTGAAAGATTAATGTAAATTTAAGGTGTATTATAAATAAATAATAAAGTTCAAACAAATAACTAATTAAAACAAAATTTTCGAGTTATATTAAAATATTTTATTGTATAGATAAATTTGAATGATTAAATTCCTTTTAGAAGAACTAACTCCTAGATATTTTAAAAAACTTGAATAGTAATATAACTAAATAATTTTATAGTTATGATTGCATTAATCATTCTCTTGTCTAATTTTGGTGGTTGGGGAAGTTTTTTCGTATTTGATTTTGTGAATTTTCTTTATGTTGGACTTATAGATGGTCAAATCGAGTAATCTTATTTTCTGAAAATTGATAAAAATGTTACATTAATCAAACGCATAAAATAAACTTAATTGTTTTTTTTTCTTTTTACCAAAATTAAGCACAATATTGTGAACTTTTAATGTATGTTTGGAAACTCATTTCAAATGGACTTTTAGGTATAGAATTTCATTTAGAAAATAAAACGTATTTGGTAGTTATATTTAAATAGATTATAAAATAAGTCATTTTTCCATGACCATTTTAGAAAAATACTAAGTATGGCTTTTGAATTTCATTTACCGCACTTCTGCTGGATAGACGATAAAAATGCATTTCCACCATTCACCTAACAAAACTCAAGCACATTTTTTTTTTAAAATTACATGACCTCCATTTCATAGATGAACTTCTATTCCAAAAGTACTCCCAAACTTGCACTTAGTAACTACCGCTTAAGTTCAAAGAACATTTAAAAGTTAATCTTATACATTTACTTGCTTCCCTTGCTCAATTTTTTCCCCTATTTCTCTTTCCCTTTCCCAATAAAGAAATATAACTGCAAATAGAAGTTGAAATATATAGTGCATATGTGGGAGCACTTTTGTAATGAAAGTGCATTTATGAAATGGACTTTTTCATATGGACTTTTTCAAAAAGTGCTTATGTATTGTAATATAAAGTGTCTGGTAAAAGTACATTTTAAAACCCATTTTGTAAAAGAATTAAATATTGAGGGCAAAAATTACTAAATATTAAGAAATGTATTTTAATTATTTGAATATAAAACATGTTAGATTGTTTAACCTAAATCAAATGAGTAAGTATATCTCCGTTATAATGGTGTCCACACACACATATATATTGGTAATTTAAAAAAAAAAAATCAGTAAATCGAATTTTTTGGCAAAAAATGCATACATTATTATATTAAATTAACATACATACGCATATGGATATAATGTATCTTGATCAAATTTTCAAAATATATCAATTCATGTTTATCAAAAGAGTTCACTTTATTTACATTACATCAATTTCATACATAGTAACTTTTGTATTCATTATAGTTATTTATTATTTTAGATGTTTTTTTTTAAATTTAGATTACTTAAGTTTTTAAATATTTTTCGAGTTAAAAAATAAATTAAAATTGATTTTCAAGTACAAAAATAATAAAACTATACTAAAAGAATAAAAATAATTTCAATAGGAGTAAAGTAAATAAGTATTATCATTTAGGGAGTAAATTAAGTATTTGTTATTCATTGGTATATTTGTGACCAATTTAGATGAGTTAAGGAATAACTATTTTGTACAACTTTCTTTATATGTAGTATCAAAATCCTAGATCTTTTTTCTTTTCAATCGCCCTATAAACTCAAAATTTATTCTTCTATTGAATTATGATATATATTTTAATAATTGAGAAACTAAAAAAATAATCATACATATACAATTTTACATATTACTAAACTTAAAATGGCTATCTTACAAAATTCCAAATATATGCTTATGATATATCGTTAGAAAGCTTTCAAAATCTAATTTAATATGAAACTAATATTATTTGAAAATTTAAAATATTACAAAAATTATAATAGAAATAAAACACACTTTTAATTTAAAAACAATTGAAATACAAAAAGACTTTTATCTTGTAACTTAACAAAAAAAAAGCTAAATACAAAATTAAATTACTTGAATGACCTTATAATTATTTATGCTAGAAGGATAATTTTGTCTTATCAAAAATTTCAAGAAACCTTTCAAGTCATTCACACTTTTATAAATAGTATAGATATGAGATACCTGTTCAAGTTTGCACATCGGAGCCATGACTTTGCCTTCAGTTTTTGAAGCAAAGAAGGTAAAGCCGCCCGAAAGTTTTCCAGCGAATTTCTTCCGAAAAACACCACCAAAGCCGCGACTTTAATATATTCCAAACTACCAATGTCGCGGTATTGACCTTAAAGCCGCGACATTCCCCCACTTAATTTGAAGTATAACTTCAAACCAACACTTAAGATGTCACGTCAATATAACCACCAAATACGTTTTTTTCTAAATGGAATTCTATAACTAAAAGTTCATTTAAAATGGGTTCCCAAACATACATTAAAAGTATCACAATATTGTGCTTAATTTTGGTAAAAAGAAAAAAACAATTTAGTTTATTTTACGCATTTGATTAATGTAAAATTTTATCAACTTTTAGAAAATAAGATTACTCGATTTGACCATATATAAGTCCAACATAAAGAAAACTCACGAAGTCAAATACGAAAAAAGTTTTCCAACCATCAAAATCAGACAAGAGAATGATTAATACAATCATAACTATAAAATTATTTAGTTATATTACTATTCAAGTTTTCAAATATCTAGCAGGTAGTTCTTCCAAAAGGAATTTAACCATTCAAAATTATCTATAATAAAATATTTTACTATAACTCGAATTTTTTGTTTAAGTTAGTTATTTGTTTGATTTTTATTATTTATTTATAATACACCATACATTTACATTAATCATTCAATAAAATTAGTAAATAATTTTTATAAAGTTATATGAATCACGTGCAACGCACGTGCGTATTACTAGTAATCTAAAATGTGGTCAAGGAGTAAGGACAATTTAACATATGTTTTAAGCTTTAACGAACTTGAACTCGATCTTTAACAAGCTCAAGTGTGCTTTGACGAGCTCGAATTCAAGGACGAGCATTCAACGAGCCTTAACGAGTTAGCTTCAAGCTAAGCTCATTGATGCATATACGAGCCGAACTCGAGCTAAGCTCGTTGAAAACATTAAACGAGCTTATTACAAGCCGAGCTCGAAATGTTTGTAAACCAAATAATTTTCATGCGAGCCTAACTCGATCCGAACCAATATATAAACGAATTGAACTCGAGCCTGTTCTTGTTTGGCTCAGTTTGGCTCGTGTGCATCACTACTTAAACTGCAAAAAATTTATTTAACAAAATACATCATATAATAGCAAAATTGAGTACCACACGTCGATTTAATTAACTAAATAGGGGGAGGGGGTCCTATAATAACCTAGACTACGAATCATTAAAGTGCGGATGTTCATATTTGTAAATAACTTAGACGACTTGCAAACTATGTTTCCAGCAACCAACATTGGTTTCTAACGTTTCCCACTTAACATGCATACAGTCCCCCAAATCGAATACTATATAAGAAAAAAAAATGAGGCAATACTTTCACAATATCTAATTTCCAAATCTCTGTTTCACAAAATAAGTCCATTTCTAGCTCACTGATATACAGTAAGTATGAGGCACCTACATAGGAATAACATTGTTGATACTCGAGGTTCCTTTAGTTATAAATGAAACTTCTTTTTTATGTTTGTGTGTATGTGTGGGGCCGCCATCGACCCCTTATTTTTCTATATTCCTTTTTTTAGTAATAAAACTAAATGTTTGAGTCTGAACCGAAACTTGGAAATATTTGTCATCGTTCTGCATGCATATCGGTTTTCAACTGGTATTTATGCGGAGATACCTGACAACCTACTCTCTTCTCGATGTCATTGCAGTTCTTCCAGTTCCACAGGTACGAGAAACTTGCAGTACGTTTCATATAATTATCCCCATACATAAGATAATACATTTTTGTGAATTAATCTAATCATCGTTTTTACTTTTTCATTATAGGCGATAGTACTAAGTTTTTCCAAATTGAATACGTACGAACAAACAAAGCAGATGTTAAAACTTGTGGTGTTTCTTCAATATCCACCAACGGTAATCCATTTTTGGCCTTTATATAAACAAGTTATACGAACATCCGGCACACTAATCAATAGAGCATGGACTGGAGTTGCCCTCAATCTTTTGTTGTATCTTCTTGCCTTCCATGTAAGTTTTAATTATGCTGAAACTGTTGGAGGAGGGTTATCTCAATTTTAGAAGAAAATGGGTTATTTAGAAATTGAAAATTGGAAGAGGGATTATTTTTCTTTTTATGAGGAGGAGGTTATTTATGCTAAGAAATGTAAGAGAGTTTTTGGTGGAGAAATATTTGCTTAATTGATTCTTCTCAAATTTGGCTTGTTACAAAATGATCAAGACACTTCTATTTATACTAGTACAACTTCCTAACCAATGGCTAGGATTTATTTAATCTAATGGATATAATTCATTCACTAGAATCATCCTCCAAAATATCCACTTTCCTAGAACATTCTACAAACGTTTCTACAAATAATATCTAAGATATTTTCATAAGACTTTTCTAGATAAATTCTAGAACTTGGGCCTTTTGGGATTGGGCTCTTATTTTTTCTTTTATCTCAAAATTAGTCTTCCAAGCCCAATATTAATTGGACCCAATCAAGTTTATAAATCCAATACCCCCCTTAAACTTGATTTGTCATTCCGAGAAAACTTCTGAGTCGTATGAAGTCTTCATGCTTGAGTGGTTTAGTGAAGATATCCGCAATTTGATCTTGAGACTTCACATACTCCACTTGCATGTCCTTTCTCGATATGCATTCTCGTATGTAATGGTAGCGAGTATCAATGTGCTTGCTTCGATCATGAAACACCGGGTTCCTTGCCAATGCCATAGCTGACTTGTTGTCGACACAAATCTTAGTTGGCTCTTCTTGTGCCATTGCATTCTCGTATGTAATGGTAGCTGAGTATCAATGTGCTTGCTTCTTTGACATCCAAGTGAATGCGATATCTCCCATGAAGAACACAAAGCCAGTAGTACTTTTTCGATCATCCACATCTCCAGACCAATGGCTATCACTATAACCAACAAGTTTATAATCATTAGTTGTTGAATAAAATAAGCCAAAATCGAGCGTGCCATTGAGATAACGAAGAGTTCTTTTAGCAGCCTTCATGTGAGTAGTGGTTGGATTTTCCATGTAGCGACTTATAAGTCCGGTGGCATAGAGAATGTCGGGTCTTGTGCACATCAAATACCGCAAACTTCCAACCAAACTCTTGTATAATGTTGGATCCACTTTTTCAATTCCATCATACTTTGATAACTTGATTCCGCACTCCACTGGTGTGTTAATCGGCTTGCAGTTATCAATCTTGAACTTCTTGAGAATTTCCTTCGCGTAGCCTTCTTGCGAGATGAAAATCCCATCTTTTTGTTGTTTAACTTTGACACCGAGGTAATATGCCATAAGTCCAATATCAGTCATCTCAAATTCTCTAGTCATTGCTTTCTTGAACTCATCAAACAACTCTGGATTATTCCCTGTGAAGATCAAGTCGTCCACATATAAAGTGCATGTTCGTGCGGGCACTTAGTGAAACCATTCTCCTGCAAATATTTATCGATCCTGCTATTTCATGCCCTTGGTGCTTGCTTTAATCTATATAGAGCCTTCTTCAGCTTCAAGACTTTATCTTCTTCATTCTTCACCACATAACCCTTTGACTGTTCAATGTAGACTTCCTCCTCGAGAACTCCATTTAAGAAAGCTGATTTTACATCCATCTATTGAATCTTCCACCTGTTTTGAGCTGCTAAAGAAATGATAAGTCTTATTGTTTCCAAGCGAGTGACTGGAGCAAATACCTCGTCATAGTCGATTCCAGCTCTTTGACTATAGCCTTTTGCGACTAACCTTGCTTTATATCTTTCAATTTCTCCTTTGGCATTCTTCTTTGCTTTATAGGTCCACTTTACGCCGATTGCCTTATGTCCTTTCGGAAGTGAGGTAAGCTCCCACGTGTCGTTCTTCATAATTGCTTGTATCTCCTCATCCATAGCATCTCTCCATCTTCTATTTTGGACTGCTTCTTCAAACGTTACTGGTTCACAATCTGCAAATAGACAGAATAGTGTGATATCGTCTATTCTTTCAGTGTTCTCATAAAGATCTTCTAGACTCTTTGCACGTGTTATGCCTATTTCATTTAGAAATGATGGTGGCGAGTCTCCTTCATCTGTTGATTGTGAAGTGGATGGAGTAGTTGGCTCTTGTTGGACTTCTATAGTTGGCTCGATCGGTCTCGACTCATTTTCTTCAAAATCTGGAAAGAAATTGAAGTTGTTTTGGGAGCCGAAATCCCAATCCGATTCTTCATCAAACTCTACATCACGACTTATCACAAGTTTCTTAGTGTTTGGATTATATAACTTATAACCTTTGGAGTTTGAGTCATACCCGATGAAGATGAATGCCTCACTTTTATCATCAAACTTACTTCTTCTCTCGTCAGGTACGTGTGCATATGCTTTGCTTCCAAATACTTTTAGATGAGAGATACCTGGTTTTCTTCCACTCCAAGCTTCTTGTGGTGTTTTTCCCCACACACTTTTGGTTGGTGAGCGATTTGACAGGTACACCGCACACTACACTGCTCCAGCCCAAAACTCATTTGGCAACCTTTTGCTTTTGAGCATGCACCTTGCCATTTCAAGAATTGTTCTATTCTTTCTCTCAGCTACGCCATTTTGCTGGGGGGGTCTTGGGACTGTCAAGGGACGCCGGATTCCGTTTGCTTTGCAAAATTCTTTGAACTCCTTAGATGTGAATTCTCCTCCACGATCTGATCTCATTGCCTTGATTTTGCATCCACTTTCATTTTCCACCATAGCTTTGAACTTCTTGAATGCTTCGAACACTTCAGACTTCTGTTTCAAAAAATATACCCAAGTCTTTCTAGAGAAATCATCAATAAAGAGGAGAAAGTAATTATTTTTACCAAGAGAACTTGGCTTGATTGGTCCACAAACATCAGTGTGTATGAGCTCCAGTGGTTTCTGTGATCTCGAGCTTGATTCCTTTGGAAAACTCTTTCTGATTTGTTTTCCCAATAGACATCCTTCGCATAGTTGATCGAGATGATTTATGGAAGGTAATCCTCTTACCATCTCTTTCTTTGATAGTAATTCTAATCCGCCAAAATTTAAGTGTCCAAATCGTAGATGCCAAAGCCAAGATATATCTTTGTAGGAAGTTTTGAGACATTTTGCTACATCATTCTGGATATTTAATAAAAACATTCTATTGCTAGACATTGGCACTTTAGTGATTAAATTATTTCTATCATCTCTTATAGAAAGACTACGATCTTTCATGTGAATATCATAGCCTTCTTCTAAGAGTTGTCCCAAACTCAAGATATTACTTTTCATATTTGGAACATAATAGACATTAGAAATAAATTGATGACTTCCATTCTTCAAGCGGATTAGAATTTTACCTTTTCCTTTGACCGGGACTTTAGACTCATCTCTAAAAGAAACATTGTCACTCACCGATTCATCAAAGCTCCACAAACATGCTTCTTCTTCCACACATATGGTTGCTTGCACCAGTATCGAGATACCAAATGTTGTCTTGTCTTCCATCACCGCCCTTGTATGCTAGTAACAAATTGACATCTTCTTCGCTTTTATTTTCCACATAGTGGGCCTTTTCTTCAACCTTGGTTTTGGGAGCTCTACACTCGGAAGCATAATGTCCAAATTTTTTACAATTATAATACTTTGTTTGTGATTTTCATATCTCATTCTAGGATTGCTCCTCCCACGTCCACTGGTTGGGTATTTTCTTTTATCTTCATTATTATTAAAACCTCCTCGTGCACGTCCACGACCATGACCTCGCCCTTGGAAACGACCTCTTCCATGTTGACCACGTTCATTGCTCATGCTTTCTTCTTTATCCTTCACTTGCATTTTAAAAAGTTGTTCTACAATATCTTGCTTCTTTTTATGTTTTTCTTCATATGCTTGTAATGACCCCAATAATTGATCAATAGTCATCTCCTCCAAAATTTTTGTTTCTCAATTATTACGACAATATGCTCAAATTTAGGACTTAAAGAACAGAGTATCTTTTCCATAATTCTCACATCATTTAACTTTTCACCATTTCTTTTCATTTGATTAGAAACCGCCAAAACTCTTGAAAAATAGTCGGAAATAGATTCAGACTCTTTCATGTGTAAAGCTTCAAATTCACCTCTTAATATTTGGAGACATACCTTTTTTACTTGCTCGGCTCCTTTGTAAGATGTTTGAAACTTCTCCCATGCATCCTTGGCGGTAGTTGCACTTGAGATCTTTTCGAAACCATCATCATCCAAAGCTTGGTAGATGAGATAGAGAGCTTTTCCTGTCTCTCTTTCTTGAATCTTTTAAATTATCCTTTTGAGTTTGGGATAGTGTAGTCTCGTCTTGTGGCTCGATATATCATTTTTCTACAATATCCCAAACTTCATGTGCACCCAAAAGAGCCTTCATCTTGATACTCCAGTTATCATAGTTGCTTGTGTTGAGCATAGGGACTTGAAAGGAAGCCACACCGTTTGCCATATTTTTATGTAAACCACACATTGTGTTATATTAGGCGATTGGCGGGATTTGGTATCTTGTGTCGATAGGGAGATTAGCAACTTGTTGGCATGAGGCATGTGGCTACATCCCTTCAAGATGTTTAAAAGCCACTTGCAAGGGAAATTGTTCGATAACTCCCGAGTCCATGGGGATATGGTTTGACGCCATTAAAAGTGGCATTCTTGAACCAAGATGGCATTTTCGGAAGCTGTCATATTGTCTCTTTTGGTCACTCAAAAATTTCAGGTATCCTCCTAGACAATATTACTTCTTGAAAAATTATGTTTGTATATATAGGTCTTAACTATTGTTTTTTTTTTTCCAGTTCTTTGGGTCAGAACCTTAGTCCGCAAACATCCGAAGAAGATATTTTCTCTATTTCATATCAATATGTGGATTGTTGATATGTGCATATTTTATTGGGAGTATTCAGGTGAGTGAATTTGTAATATTTCTCAATGCTCTTTGAAATTTTTTTGGTAATATTAATATGGATTTTGAATATTGGTGCAACAGATGTATTTGCAGCCCGGAACACAGAGAATGGAGATGATTAGACAAAAAAAGACGAAATATGGAGAACTGGATGTCTCACCGCGCATTACCAAACGCATAGTGAGGCATGAGCAACAGAAATGGCAAGATATCATGGGGATTGATGAAGAGGAAATGCTCCGTGCTCTTCCCAACGACCTAAGGAACGATGTAAGCCAATATCTTGACAGTGTGAGTTCTTTTGTCATATTTATTTTTTAAAGAATTAATATACTTTTTAGCAAAGGATAATATAACCGATCATTCAGATTGGACGAAGATCTGAGATTGAAGCAGGACAAGTTAATGAAAAAGAGAGTAGTGCAGATCAAGCTCTTCCAAAGTGTGAAGAGACTAGACCGCATCGCACCAAACCATCCCGAGATAGGCCAGCCAGATTATCCGTACTCGGCCCATGGGGAGGAGCTGGATGTTGTGGTCGATCTTACTGAATAGGTGTACTGTAATAGTGACCAGATAGTACCTTTAAACATGGCCCATACCTCACATTTTTGTGATGATGTAATCTTTTTTTTCCCAATAATATGTTATAGCATGATATGCGCTTTCCCCCTATCTCTTATTTCATTTCGTCATCGGGACCAGATTATGATTCAATGTGTGTTGCTAGTACCATTTCGGTTCGGTTCTCGTTTTGTTATTTTTGAAAATTTTGTTTTTCGGTTCGGTTTTGTTTTGAGGTTCATTGACCGAACCAAACCGAAAACCGAAATTTTATTTTTCATTTTTTGAGTTTTATGTTGAAACACGTTATTAATTTAGCATTGTTGAAGGAGTTCAAGACACACATGACACAACTCAAAATACCCAGCTTAAAATTTGGAGTGCAGAAAGACAACTGTTGTTGCCATTGCTCATTTCTTGTTACTTTGCTCCTTTTTTTTTGTGCTTATTTTTTTCCTTGTTTTATATAAGCCTGAAGTTTTATTAGCTTGGTTTATTATGTATGTTTGATAATTTTTTTTGTTAATTTGATTTATGTATTCTGATAGCTGTGTTAGTCTTTCATTTGTAAATTTGTTATCTTTTTGTTATTGTCAGTGACTCATTGTAGTGCTTCAACATTTTTTTTTTTCATTTTTTTAAAACATTTCGGTTAACCGTAAATCGAACCGAAAAACCAAAATATAAATTTGATTTTGACCAAACCGAACTTAAAATTTCTGTTTGGTTTTCGGTTAACGATTTTGCAAAACCGAAATGACCGAATTTCTGGTCCGATTTGACCGAATGAACAACGGGGCGGCAGGTACGGAGGAGCGATCATCATCCACCTGCAGTCGCGGGGAACTGGGACTCCCCCTCAACCCATCCCTACTTTAGACATTTTATTAATCTGATGGCATAGCTCTGTCAATCAGCAGGATGACCCCTTCACATCAGCAACCAGAATCAGCCCTCACGTTCTAGGTTTGGTGGTAATCTAGGCAGCTGCTGTAATTCTTAATGATTATTCTAACATATCCATGATTATCCCTAAACTTGGTCGAAGATTTAGAAGACGATCAAAAGCAACTGTGGCGTCCACTTTAACTCCGTATTTCATGGAACATTGTCTCAACTTTCATGATGCAACAACGATCATTGCATAAATTAGAAAAGTAAGAAATAATTCAGTTATGGCAGCTGATCGATGTAATATAAGAGCATGAAAATTGGAAAAAGAACATGAATACATGATTGAAAGTGTAACAAGGTTACAGAGGGTCAAGGGTTTCCTGATAGCAGAAAAAAACTAAATTGCAATTCTAGTCCTATAGCTATTGAGGTGTAGCAATAACGATCCAGCAAAAATCACGATTTGTGCAAAAAAAAACAAAAAACAAAAAACAAAAAAGGAAACCCGTAATTTTAGAAAAATTCTTGATCTCAATCTTTAGTTGCCAAAAATTGGAAAAGTTTGTCGGAACTTATGCCAGGGTGCTCTGCCATGAGCGCTCCGTACGAAAGAGCTTCACGGTCATCACGGCCCGCAAAGAAGAACGCTGTGATGGTATAGCCAAACATTGCTCGCGGATATGTGTACGTCCCACCAAGACCCCGGTCGACTAAAATGCAGATGAACACAGTCCAATCCATTACAGCCCGGCAGTCTAACAGGCGTAGATCACACTAGAACTTGATAGCCAGACACGTGCTCGAGGACCCGCCGATTCATGTGCCTCAGCTCGGCTCGTGTGGTTTCCAAATGTACCATCGAGCCTCTGGTGCTTATGGAAAAAGTAAAATTATCATTGCGACCTTTTTCCTCACGGCACTATTGCAAATATCGTCGTGCATGCTCGGCATTGATGAGATTGCAGTTGTTGATCGGACCGAAACTTGGCTGAAATGCTGGAAAGCCTCGAAAGCAACAATGACTTGATTCGGATCGGAATCTCGGCCCACCCGGTTCCTGAACGGCATCCCATTTTTTCTTGCCTTGTGAACCATCAGTATTGTGGATGATCTTTCGGAAAGCTCTGTCAGGCGCATTGCGTAGACGAGAAGTCCTTCTCGATTTCCAGTACCACCTGAAGCCTCGATGAGCTTAATCAAAGTGGGGATATTTCTCGTACTGTGAAAACAGGCCAACAGTCTGATTTTGAGTATCTGATTCCTTTCTCTGAATAGTTCTGTGCTTGTATTCTAATTTAGCCATCCGAGCTGGCTTATATATTGTCATAACAATAGGCGTCGTAATAAATGTAGTGAATAAAAGCCATCAAAGGCATGATATCAAAAGTTTGATCATTCAAAACCTACAAATTCATAAAATATAAAATTATCAGATGAAGAATAACTCGAAAACAAAATCCAAGTACTTAGATTGTTGGATAGTTACTTACCCCTCGGTCTTTTCCAATGTTAAGGACGATAAGCTCCACTAAACCTTTCGTGTTCATAAGGAAACCAAGCGTTAGTGTGTGAATTCCAATTGTATCAGTAACAAACCCTGCAGCCAAAACGGCAACAACGTAGCTCAAATGTAAATTTCGTCCACTGGCTCGCCTCGAGGACACCGTGGTGCCATCCATTTGAAAATAGGTGGGGCCACGAATATGCACAAGATCAAGAAACCGGATCCACACAAGAATACCCATATCGAAACGAGGGGAGAATGGCCGGTGCCTGATAGGGCTATTGCCAGGGCAAGTAGAATCCAAGCAGCCACATCGTTGACAACAGCAGCTGACATGGCCATTCGATCGACATCAGTGGTTAAAAGCTTGCGCTCGGCCAAAATACGAGCCAGGACAGGAAAAGCAGTGATAGAGAGGGCCACTCCCATGAATACCAACAGGCCTTGACTCACGCCTTTGGAAATAGTTGCTCTGAGCACAAACGATGTCCCGATTCCTAAAGCGAACGGGAGAGTGATTCCCACAAAGGCAATACTTAAGGCTTTTCTCCATGACCGTCGAAAGGCCTTGGTGTCCAGCTCAAGGCCAACAAAGAAGAGAAAGAATAGCAGACCAAGATTCACAAGTGTACCCAAAACCGCGAGGCTCTGAGGCAGAAAAATAGCATTGAGATATTTTTTGTTACGGCCTAAAGCTGACGGACCTAGTAGGATTCCCCTCTGTCAATACAGTATCATATATCATATTCTATATCATTTGGATGGAACGATTTCAATTTGAGTGACAGATTTCAAATGACTTCATATCCACCACAATAATACAAAAAAAAAAAAAAGAAGCTGAAAATAGAAGGTCAATGATTTAAATCCATTACACAATGAGATTCAAAGGATCTTTTATTATATTTGAAATCCTTAGCTTCAAATCCATCAGTCTTATTGTAAACTAAAGACTTGTCCAAAAAGGTCTATTCCCTTCACTAGAAGCAGCCATATTGAATGAAAAAGGAGTCATAGTGTATTGTGCAGAATCATGGGGTAATTCTACTAAAGCGAAGTAGGCGAAACGAAAGAGAAAATCACGATAATCTCAGCAATAACGCGCGGCTGCCTTAATGGCCTGAGAAGATATGGGAGGACTCGCATATCTGTATTATCAACAAAGGAAGTGCATAATGGAGAGGATCATCGCCTTGATAGACCCCATTTGAGGTAGCCTTCATGGGCGGTGGACATTTAACTGTTCCATTAGCAGCCATTTTGTGGCAAAACAATACCAAATCAACCAGAAACAGCTGATTCTCAGTTCAATGCCTGCATAATCACAGTGACAGAAGATAAAATGATATTAATTGATGCATCATTGAAAACCAAAAATTTTCAACCATTTTGTAGGACAGAATTTTTTTATGGAGAAAAAAAGCTAGGAGCTCTCAAGTTTAACAAAAGGTTCTATCTAATTTAATTGCAACTGATGAATGTATGCATTCACCTTTATGAGCTTTATCTTTATTTTTTTTAAGGAAAAATAACAATACTCCCTTAATTAAAAAAATTACTTTAAACAAAACTGAGAAAAGTACTGCAGCAATTGCATAAACAGTGTCACAGAAATTCCAGACGTGCAATAAATTATTAAAAAAAAAATTAGAAAAACAAATCTGAGAAACTATAAATAAATACTACTGAAAACTAAAAAAGGCAATTGGTTTAGTGCCAAGTAGGGGAAACCTAATCTGACTAAATCGTAAATACAAGTAACATGAAAGGCATAGTTGTCTTTTACACCAAAATCAAAATCATGAACCAGCAGAAATGCAGAAACTCAAATGACGGTAATGACCTCGACTCCTCGTCTAATTTACAAAATCCCAAAACACTCTACCAATTCCTGTCCCCAGTCATACCCTTTCGGTTCCTGTTTAGAACATCAAAGATTTTCTTGATGATGAGTGTGTGAATAACTGCGTGGTGAGTGTTCTTGTCAGTACTACTACTTTTATACTTGTGTGTGTGTAAACACAAATAAAGATACCTGAATATATTTCTTGCAACGTCGGAGATGTTTTTCAAAAGGGACACCCCATCTCACAAATGTCTCTCGCGGAATTGTGTAATGAGTTGTTTGATGGTGGAGAGAGATCAGAGTTGATTAAATGACTTGTTTCCGCAGATTGTGCAATGCTTAAAATCTAGAGAGTGATTGAGCCTTTTTGAGAGAGAGGGTTTCGGCAGGAATTTTGTGGTACTCCCCAAAACCATAAAATCAATTTAACGGCGCTATTTAACTAGTTGGGATCTTCTATGGTCTGTTCCAAAGTGTATTTCATTTCCTATTTTAAATATTTTTAAATACATATCAAATGTAAATTAATAGCATCATCAATATACTTGGTCTAGAGAGATGTATTTAGGGATGATAAAATACCTATGGAGAACCATCCTTGTTGATAATCGAATTGAATGAAACAGAGAATCCCCAATTAATTTGGGGATGGTAGAGGGGTGAGATCCTCGATTCTCTAACAATGGGGATGGGACAGGGATGTATTTATATCCTTCGTCCGGTCCCCGTCCCCGATTAAATCAAATGGGGATTCTTGGTCCCCATTTCCATTCCCTTAATATATGTACGCGATGAACGGAGAGTGTAATGTCGGACAATATAAAATGTATTGTGTCGAAAAATATTGGGTTTGTTGTGTTCGACTATATAAATTGGATGTATATAAAACTTATTATACATTTAATAAAATTAGAAATGTAAAAACATTGTCTCAAACAAATTAGTAACTACAAATTTAAAAAAAAAAAATTTACACCACATTCGCTGTTTGTTTGTTTTTTCATTGCATACGAAACGATCAGTGGAAACTGTCTACGTTGAAGTTGAAGAGAATTCCGAGGTCCGACGGTGTTAGTGTCATTCGCGGTATCAACACCTTCTAACCTGCATTAGTTTATGTGAGAATTTTAGCTTGAAGTACATGTCCTCGAAATCACCAATCTAGTGTCATTATACAATTCAGTTGAGTGGTCCATGTTTCTCAAGAGCATAACTGGACGTGGTAGGTGATCCGTAACAAACTATGAAACTACGCCCGCGGACTCTAGATCCCGATCGCTATCCGCTGGATCTTTTAATGGATAAACTTTCACTTATGCTTGCTCCGGAACGGGCTGGGCTATAGTAGAACAGATGCCGGAATATTGGTTTATTGGAGTTCCAACCTTCAAATTCAATTCATGATTAGGAACTCTGGAACATCTTATCCCATTCAAAAATTCCAGCTTTATAGATCTGAAAAATGTTCATATTCCAAATTTCCTACCACTAACCTCCGAGAGCGAAATGACAAAAACATGTATTCTCAGATCTGATTCGTGGGACGAAAAAGATAAGCCCTTTTTTCTTTTTTGGCATTTATATATTATTTTTGTTAATAAGATCTTGGTTGTATCTTTCTTTTATTTGTATTTTTGGTTCTTAGCTTAAATATTTTTTACATTACCAAAAGTTCATGAAATATTTATAAACACATTATCTATAACATCTCTCTTATTTTCATATATTTTCAAATCTGTTTTGTGCTACAAAAAAAAAAAAAAGATACGCCCGTTTTTGGTTTTATTAATATTTATATTTTGATTATTCCTGTTAATAGAATCCTGGTTGTATCTTACGATTTTTTTTGCTTAAATGTTTTGTTTTACTTTTTAATAAAGTCCAGAAAATTTTAAAAATACATTAACTGCAATATGTCTATTATTTTCGTTGATCCAAACGACAAAAGTGTTGTTCAATAATAAGCCATTACGGATCTGAAAAATTGACTAGAATACCCTATAAAGCCTACCCCAACGGGAAAATAAGAAAATAATTTTCAGGATTCATATTTGGAAAAGTGTTTTTTTTTTCTTGTTTTGATGATGCCCAGTATGTTTTTTTCATATTTATAATTTTTGGTATACTTGAATGTATAATAAATTTATTGTAAAACAGTTTTAAACTTAGGGCTTAATTGATTAGAAGTATTTTAAGTGATTTTAGTAGCTTGACACGATTAAGTCATAGTGAAACTTCTTGAAAGTCATGAATTTGTATGATACCCATTTATGCTAGCTTCTATTCACTTTTTTATTATTTTATAACATGTTTTTACCATGAAAAATATTATTCTTAATTCAAAGCATCTATGTGCTAAAGATTAAATTATTATCTTGATATTGCTATTTATACATGAACTAATCAGTTATCTATTATATTAATTAAATTCAGGTCAAGATGGTTTTATATATATGGGAAAACAATGAGCATTATTTAAGTGATAAGTGAGTAGACCTTAAGCAGATAAGTAAAAAAAAAAAAAAAAAAAAAAAAGATTTACATTCATATCTTTATACATGTAGATAATTATTAATTGACTTGGAAGTAACTAATACGATGTTTTTCCACTGTTACAGGTTATGTTGAGCAGATGATCGATGAACAATAACGAATATTGGGAGCATCAATGTTAAAAAGATAAGTTTTAAAGCCAAAATACCAGCAAAATTTACTAAATTGTTTCTATCAGTATATATACAAATTTTAAAAAATATTATTTACCCCCCCCCGACCCTACATATTTGTGCAGAATTAATGTGTTTGATGAATATGGTGCAGGTTACATGATAGATATGCTCGATGGAAAAAAGATGATTATAGGCAGAATGAAAAATTTTCAGAGATTTTCCTGAAAAAATAATAAAAATTTTCAGAGATAAGTATTAAACTTTTATTTGTTGAACTATTAGAATAATATTATACATCAATATAGTTTGTATAATTGTAAACTTCCTGATCAAATACTAATTCAATTTGTTTGTATTCTTTTAAAATTTTCAGATTTGTGTGAAAGTGGCAGAGCATGTGAAAGCAGACAAATGGTGTTTAACTTCTCTCTATAAACAGATAAGTTCACATCTTTCATCTATATATCTATGTATATAGTTTCTATACGATCTAACAAATAACATAAAAGAATAAATAATATTAGAATAATCAAAACATAAAAATAAGAATACCTTTTTTTATAATCGGCATCTCTACTGTGCTTATTGCCTAATACACTATAACCCGTAATTAAGCTTCCTCATTGTAGCGAAAATGATACGCATTGATGTGAACTATGCTATTTGAGATAATCGATAGTTCATGTGTATATATAATCGATAGTTCATGTGTATATGATGAACTATGCTATTTGAGATAATCGATAGTTCATGTGTATATTAAACGGGGTGTTTGAGTCCATGGGGATATATCCTAACCATAGATCAACAATTTTGGGTGGTCCAGGTTTTTAGGGCTTTTTTATGTTTATTTTTTTGTTTCAAAGAATTAAAAAGGGTAGGGTGGTAATTTGGCACTTTAGAATCGATTACTAAGATTTCATTCCCTCTTTCACGCGATTTCACCCACTCTTCACGCATACTCTCTCTCCAGCGTTTCGCTTTCAAAAAAATTCTCTTGTTGCTTATGTAGTATAGGGTTGTTGCTTATGACTTGCTTATGTAGTTAATGTATCTGTGATGCATGTGTAGTGTATATTCGTTGCTTATATAGTATATGCTTATCGCTTATGTAGTATGAGTTTGTTGCTTATGACTTGCTTATGTAGTTAATGTATTCGTGGTGCATACGTAGTGTATATTTGTTGCTTATCTAATATAGACTTGTTGCTTATGTAGTATGAGTTTGTTGCTTATGATTTGCTTATGTAGTTAATGTATCCGTGGTGCATACGTAGTGTATATTCGTTGCTTATGTAGTATAGGCTTGTTGCTTATGTAGTATGGGTTTGTTGCTATGACTTGCTTATGTAGCTAATGTATTCGTGGTGCATACATAGTGTATATTTGTTGCTTATGTAGTATGAATTTGTTGCTTATGACTTGCTTATGTAGTTAATAGTATATAAAAACACAATGACACATCTACACAAGCAACAAATTACATCTTCATAAGCAAACTTCGAACTGAAGTCAAGCTCTAGCAACTATGACAACTTGTTTGCAACTTTTTTCACACAATAGTGCGTTGAAGAAAAACAATGAATGATTCTCACAATAGTGAGTTGAAGAAGAAGGAGGATGATTAAGGAAGATGAGATTTGTTCACGTTGAATTTGATGTGAGATTTGGATAGATTGTATGATCATAATGTGAACAGAATCCCATGAATATTGGGTAATTTTGTAGGATGACTAATTTACCCCTTTCTCTAATTACCAACATTTAATCTGAATTTTTAGCTCTAAAATCACAACCATTGAAAAATCTAGATATGTGGCTAGGATTGGTCCCTATGGACTTACCCTATGAGGTGGTCTTATATAACCCTCTCCCTATATATATATATATATATATATATATATATATATATATATAGATTGGTTCAAATGAGACCAATTTAGGCTCATAATGGTATAATTGGACGGTTATATTTAAGGAAACATAATCCTACCTTTTCAGTTACCCAATTTTTAGGGAGGAAAAATCATCAACTTCAAGCGTTTTCTTCAAAATTGATACTTCTTTCTGCCATATTTGTGAACAGTCATTTTATTGTATACTTAGTTCAATGGACTTGTATACTTAGTCATGTTTTATTGTATATTTAGTTTAGTGGATTTGTGTATTTTGTTTAGTAGAATCGTATTCTTAGTTATAAAAGTAGTTTAGTGAATTTGTATACTTAGTTCTGTGGATTTGTATACTTAGTTCAATGGAATTGTATACTTAGTTATATAAGTAATTCAGTGGAATTGTGTATTTAGTTTAGTGTAATTGTATACTTAGTCAAATATTTCTGTATACTTAGTAATATTTTAATGTATAGTTAGTTCAATGTAATTGTATATTTAGTTAAATATTTCTGTATACTTAGTAATGTTTTAATGTACATGTAGTTTAGTATAATTGTATACTTAGTTAATTATTTATGTATACTTAGTAATGTTTTAATGTATAGTTAGTTTAGTGTAATTGTATACTTTTCATTAATTGTTGCATGATTTTGTTGCCATATTTGAATAATTTGCAGGTTCGAATGGGAAGGGAGAGAAAGGAAAGGTGAATCGCTTGATTTTGGGGACGTGATCAATACAAGATCACGTCCCTAATTTTTAGGAATCGGTTACTATATATAATTTGCTGGATTCCTATTTTACCCCCTACAATGTATATTTTTATATGAAAAGTTGTATAGAATATTCCTTTATGTTTAGGCAAGAAAAATATATCAATATCAATAAAAACACAGATAGTTGTGATCTGCATTTCTGGATAAAAGATATGATGCTAAAAATATGATATTTTGTGAAATACGTAGAATTATTTGGGTCAAATGGGTCAACCCAAACACTCCCCGTTTAATACACGGGTAACTCGAACACGACCCGAAATGACCCAAAATGACCTGTATATTTTTCAACCTTAAATAAACCATCTAATTATTATGAAAAAATGAGGATTTTAGGCTATTTATATATATATTATTAAAAATATAACGAATTACAATCAAAAAATGTAAATCATAATTTGGCTTGATATAAGGGTTATCAGATTAAGCATCTAAGAACATGGACAAACTCCTAATAAGTTGCACTCCTACAATATATTAACATATAAATTGAAAACACAATGTTCAAGAGAAAACACAAACTTATGATCCAAATATTAATGAAAAGACAATTGATTAATTGTCTCATCACCAAATATCAAAGTAGAATTTATTAGAATTTTTTTCTTTAAGCGGGTTAAATGGGTTAAGTAGATCATTTCGGGTCAACCTGAAACTGATCCATTTATTATCCGGTTAAATGGGTCTGACACGATCATGACCCGAATAATAAATAGGTTGACCATAACCCATTTATATCGTGTTAGGTTCGGATCGTGTCAAAGATTATCACCCCTAAATATAGGAATAGCAATATGGGGTTTGAGGTGTGTTCGGCCAAGTTTGAGATCTGTTTTATCGGTTGTTAGGTCTGCTAGATCATTATATCAGTTTAACAATTTAAAAAATTTAATAAATATTTTTTTCATGATATTACCACTAAAACTTTGAAAAAAAAACATTTTTAACAAATAATATGTAATTTTTGTGAGACCCTACAATCGTATTATAATGTAATAATTTAACTAATAAATATTTTAGATATTTGAGTTCATTTTGTGAAGTTATTTTCTTTTTATTTTATCAGAAATTCTATAATTTGATCAGTTGATTTATTACCCTAGTTCGATCGACTCGCATTTATTTGATTTTTCTAACGTTAGTATGATTTAAATTAGAGTCATATTTATTAAGAAATGATTTTTAGGATTTTAGGATTTGACTAACCGCTATTCTTCATCAAATATTTATTTCTTGTATTTGATCCATAAACCTTACCCATTACGCTAAAATAGATCCTATACATCTATTTCACCATTTATTTATTAACTCAAAATATCTTCCATATATGGTGATGAAACCCTCATTTCTACCACACAAATTAGCCCACTACTTATTTGGTGACAAATGAGACAACATCTCTTTTATTTGGGGTAAGTTCAAGAATGACCTCTTTTCATGTTTCAGTTACAACTATGGCCTTCCTTATTAAAAGGATTCAAATATACACTGAAGTTCCCATTATACCCTTTATAACAGAATAAGGAAATATGATTAATTCACTGCATTTCACGAGAATCACGAACACTTTTCATTTTCTATTTCCTGTTCCATTCGTGGCATTGTTACACCTACTTAGATCCAGTCTCCATACGGAGGTTTTAAAAAGATCATGTCAGGTTTCCAGCCGATAAACTTAACAGGTCATAGAATTTAAAAGATGTTTGATTCTATGTTATCAGTTCCAAACTAAGGTTTATAGGCGAAAATGGAAATAGTCCATTATGACCATATCAGGCCCAACATGCTTCCGTAAAATTAATAAATCCCTTAAAATTCATACCTCTTTTGACCGAAACAACACCAGGTTAAGTGGTTCGCATCGCCACCCGATCGGAAAATTACGCCCCGGATCGTTTGACAAACAAACCTCCTCACTGCTCAACCTCACCCTCGGGGAAGATGATCTCGCAGTTATCCGACTCCTTCCGAAACCGCTCGGCAAAGACAAAATTGGTTCGTTCCTACTCCAAGGCGTAAAAGTAATTCTTCAAAGGGGATTGATCAATAGTACATTATGAACACATGTTGAACAAACAACCTTTATTTTATTAAGAACTTAAAGAAAAATTTATTACATCGCAATCTCCTTTTGGGAGGAGAAAACCTGTTTAGCCTCTCATAAAGGCTATCACACTCTTGTACATAAAATTAAAAACTAAAACTGAAACCGAAAACACTGAAAATTCTAAACTCACAAATGAAAGAACTTTACAAAGAAAGTTTATTGTAAGAAGACTAAGGAAATGTTCGATGTCCTCGGCCTCCTTCAAACTCTAGTTTAAATAGATGTAAGTCCGGATTTCAATTTTGGACTTGACTCTTTTTGTTGAAATGTAAGACGTCACTTTGCTTACATCAAACTCTTGAATTATTGCTTGCTTCCACTTGCAAAGCAATTAGTTGGCCTTTTCCTTTCTTCACATGGATTGGCCCATCTTGTCCAGTATCCGGTTCTTTATACAAACTTCCAAATCCTGTGACTCGCCCTTTGTCTTGTAATACTTTGACGGCATCTTTTATGGACCCACTTTCTGTCTTTTTGTTGAGTGGGTTGTTACCTGTCTAGAGTCACATGTCTCCACTAGCTTTGTTGGGGAATCTACTTTTTTGGTGGTCCCCTAAACTTTGGATACTTCTGTGACTTTTCTTCTCCGTCGCCGGGTCTTCTCCGATCGACTTTTGGCGGAATCCTTTGCCAAATTCCGGTTCCTTCTTACGGTTTTGACATTCGGGACAGACCGAAGTTCCCAATGGCCGATGTGAGCCATATTGCGATTTTCCGTGAGTTTCTTTACTCCCCGGTAGCTTGTTTTCCCACGAGAAGATTTCTTTTCTTCGAATAAGTCTTCTCGCAAATCTTGTTGTTTTTCCCGTCATAGTATTCAACAGAATGATCCGCTTCACCGAATTTTGATAAAACTTGAACGGAAACTTGACTTTGTCCATCTCAAGAAGACAGACCCACAATCCCCATGCCCTTCTTGTAGTAATTTGATCTTGATGAAGGTCATGGCCAATTGTACTTCTTCCGAACTAGCCTCCTTGATATTTTTGAAGGCTCTTTCATCCGGTCGTCGGCCTTTGATGTAATGGAAGGCTTCATGTCCACCCTTTCCGACGGGCTCTGTTCTTTGCACTTATGAAATACGGCCAATGTATCCCCTCGTTTTAGGCTGTCATTTGTTGGACCAAAGACTCATTATCGCTTCCTGGATCCATTTTGGTAATTTTGTGATCTCCTCAAGCCTGGTGAAGTAGTATAGATCGAGGCCAAAGCCCCAAACTCGTACCACCTCTTCACTTCTTCAGGGCTGAATTTGGTAGCATCCAAACCCTTGGATATTTTCGAAAATATCGATCTTTATTTTTTCCGAGATATCCCTTGCAATCGCTCCCAATTCCCGCCCGGTATTCCCGCCAAGAGAAGAAGAAACTTTAATCTCGTTAATATCAACCTTAGAAGTGCCCATCATAGGCCTAAGATTGATCTTTTTGTCCTTTACCCCGGACGTCTTTGGGTTGATGTGATAACTCGGGATTTGACTCCGGAGTATCGCTTTTCCTTGGGCCAACATTTCTACTTAGGACTTGTGCTAGAGGTAATCTGAATCCTCTGCTACGGGTTGGGGAGCCCTGCGTTCTAAACGCTCCATTTGCTTATTAGCGGCCGGAGGAGTGGCCCTTGAAATGCCGTTCTCAACTAAGAGTGAGACCGGACACATGCTCGTATCGATCGATTACTTTGTCCCGATCATTCCTTTGTAATTTCCCGGCCAAATCATTGATGACCAGGGTATCAAATTCTCGAGTAGCATTTCCACCGGTCTCCAAGATGTTTTGAGGTGTGAGGATGGAATCGGCCTCAATTCCTCCATCTCTTGTTAGAAAATCTGCAAGAACATTTTCATGAGATTTTATAATGACAATATCATAATCATAATATTGACATTCAAACGACATCTAAGTATCCTAGCTTTTTCTCGTTTTGATTCAATTTTGTTTTTCGAAAAGCTTTGACACTTGAATTATCAATTTTAAGATAAACTTTTTAGCCATGAGAAATAAAGGCCATTTTTTGAAAGCCTTTACGATCGCAAAGAATTCTTTCTCGTTGATATGCCACCGAGTTGCTTCACTTTGTCGTAAATAGACCGCAATATCTCGCATGGCACTTCTCCGTTCGGTGTGGCTTTTGTAAGAACTGCGCCCACCAATGATCACTCGGCATCCGTGTAAAGCACGATTCCTCTTCATCCTGTGGAATTGCAAGTTTCGGAAGCTTTTTGCAAACTTCTTTAAGTTGCTTGATTCCTTCTTGATGTTCATTCTCCCATTTGAATATCGCATCTTTTTTTAAGCAATGGGCTAAACACCTTCCCGTAATGTGCTAGATTGTTTATGAACATTCCAAAAAATTGACAACTCCAAGAAAACTCAAGTCGCTTGTCTTTTTTTAGTGTGTCCGAAATCCCTATATCTTTTCTACAATATGACTTTGTAGGATGATTCCGTTTCGCGATCTCAATTCCTAGGAATTCAATCTGTCTTGTTGCAATCACCGCCTTTTCTCCGAAAGCACTAATCCTTCCTTGTGACAAACATCTGGAAATATTTCCAAATGTTTGAGATGCTCCTTCATGTTCTTTGATGCGATTAGAATATCATCGATATACACGAACATGAAACTGAAATAATCTTTGAAGAGATTATCCATCTTCCTTTGATATATCTGGGGTGCGTTAGCCAATCCCATAGGCATCACGTTCCAAATATAGTGTCCTTGTGGTGTTGAGAAAGCTGTGAACTTTTTGCTTTCTTCATCCATCTTAATCTGGTAGAATCCAGATTTGCAATCGAACTTTGAGAATATCTTGGCACCTTTGATACAGTTAACCAGATGTTCTCTACTTGGGATATAATATCCGTCGAACTCCAAAATGTTATTAATTCCCTTGTAATTAATAACAAGTCTTGGCTTTTCTCTTTTGATTTCTCCATGGTTTCTGACTAAGAATCCTGGATTGCTGTATGGAGAAACTCCTGGTGAAATTAACTTAAGGTAAAGATGTTCCTTAAGTATCTTCTGCATATCCTCACGATCCTCCTGGTTCATAAGGATTGGTTTGAATCTTACGAACTCGTACTCCTTTCCAGGTTTAACCTTTAAGGATGCTTTGAGCTCATTCTTGTCCCACCATGCCAAAGGATCTTTGTTATAATTCCTTTGGATCTTCTTCTTGATATCCTCGAGTGATATTTGTTCCTCTATGGTAACGTCACTCTGTGGATTCTCCAGTAGACTCATCCATAATTTTGCAATGTCTTCTGGAGTGACTCGTTCTTCTCCCTGTACTCTAAATGAATACAAGTTATTATCCCATATCTTCTGATCCTTCTGACTGGAACCAAATTGTCTATAGGATAATAAAGCTTCACCAAATTTTCTTCGATCCGTCATTTTTGGATTGCGAAGTTTGGCTTCATCACCACGTTTGCTGCGAAAAGTAATAGGCATTTTTCTGTAAAATGCTTCCCGCAGTCTTTGGACAATAATCTTATGATCACATAATGTTGTGAAAATAAGTCTTCTTGTCTCGTTCTCTGTGTAAATCGCTTGAATGTTTGTAGGAAGTTGTTTCCTAGCAAAACATCTCGCACTGTATCATGGAAATAGATTGGTGGCGTTTTCACCTTGTACCACGGGTACCGCCGCGCCTCCGATCATGATTTCGCTTGTTTAATTCTCTCATTAAGGATAAAAATCCTTTTAGAGAAATCTCTTCCTGCAATAGGCCGGTAAATCTTCTCCAATTCCTTTAGGAAAAACATCCCGCTGCAAGACATATTCCGCACTTTGAATCAATATAGGCGGTGAAATACTCGGCCTTGTATTCGAAGATATAACATTTCGATAGAAATGTATATGGAGAATGGACTAGTGGTCATCTGATTCTATATCTTTTATCTGCCACAGTGAACTCCATTCCTTCTTGTAATCTTTCCCAAGGTTTATGATCCTCGAAAAATTCAATTCCCAGTATTAATTGTTCTGGGATTTTCCCTGCAACTCCCCGTGATAGTAAGCTCAATTTCTCCTATCTTCAGGCTTCCTTGATACCGTCCAACAATTGGTTGTTGGAGATAATATAGAACATCACAAGGAAGAATATTATCCTTTTGAGTGATGTCGAATATTACTTCCACTTCTCGCCATCCTTCTGGACATTTCAGCTCTCCTGTGTTTTGAAAACATCTCGGGATACGCTGGGTCTGTATTTCTGGTCTCCTTTCTTCCCAATGGCCGCTACTCGTCATTCTCGCCTTGTTGGAAAGACATCCTTCTTGCTCAACTCTCGGACTTGACTTTTGTTGAAGACGGGTTGATCTTGTATTTTCATATCGATCTCCTTGATAGTTGGAGACTCAATAATCTCTAGTAAAACCACCCTGGCAAAGTCCTCGAAAATTCTTGGGACTTCAATAAATTCCTTTCTCAAGAATACTTCTGAATGATGTGTATTCGAGAGAGCATAGGATATCTTGTATGTGATCGAGTAGGGTCTGTTCCCTTCTTTCATCAACTCGACTCTTTTTGAAATCTTGATGAAGGGTTAGGACTCTACTAAAATCTCGATCTCCCCGATTGTATGCAATTCTAGGATAGACATTAAATGCCAATTTCCCAGCATACAAATTTTCTGTAACCGCTCCAAGGCATGAATCCTTGAGGTTTAAGATTCGCTTGTCAAATATAGCCAGATTGAGTGGCAAATCTATTCCTTCTTTGAATGTTGCTTTAATAATGACTCTTATGGCTCCAATATGAATCCATGAGAGTGTATTTGCAACTTCTCTTTTAACTCTACTTTTGATCTCCTGGATTTCTCTAATAGGGACCAACTGCATCTCGATCAGGTTCCCGGTAAACTCCATTGGAATGGCAAATTCTCCGGTTGTTACCCTGTGGATAATTTGGTGTTTTCTGTTACGAAACCCAATCTTATCCAATGCTTTTCCCATAGCTCCAATTGTAATCCATCATAGACTTGAAGCTTTGGATCTTCCTTCATGATTCTCATAAGAGTTTTATGAGAAACCATCGTGTGAGAGAGGAATCTTGACATATCCTCCCCGATCGTCAAGAATTTCTTCTTCACTCCGATTCTCGAAATGAGTCACTTCCATCGTCGAGAATAGATTTCTTCTTCATAGATGCTTTCATCCGAGGGAATATCCTCAAATTGATACACTGTATTAAATCATGATAATAGACAGCTTCTTCGATTTACGGTGTGGCCTCGAACCGTCGACTCCTCGTTTTTGATTGTCCGGGCAATCCGTTGAGATATGTCCTCTTGCTCTCCGCATGTCCAAAGAATTACATCTTTGAAACTTTCATTAGCTCGTGTGAGCACGCCTGAAAGTTCTTCTCCCTGGATTTCTGCTGGTACTTGCTTGATTAGAACCTCGATGATGAGGCTCTACTCCCGCTTGATCGGGTCTTTGCCCCGATTTATAACTTCGGGCTTTTTGTTTTGACTAACCTTCTAGGTCTCCATGAAGACCTACTTCTTTTGTTGTTGCTTCCTCGGTGGTATGGATGGCTTCTATCCTTCTTCTTCTTGTGCCGCCTTGGTTGACCTCCCACAACTCGTTGGGATATCATTATCCACGCAACATAGAGGAACTGTTTTGTTAATTCCTCTTAATCTTTTGTAATTCTTGTATAGAGTTTGCTTGGTAACACCATTCGGATAACTTGGCCTTTAGGAAAGACATTTTTCTCGCCCACGCTTTCTACTTGACTCCACCCTTGTATTCCCTAATAAACATTTCTCTCCAGGGACTCGGAATCTTGGCAAAGAATAGCTGTGCAACTTCTTTTTCCTCAATCTTGGATTTCCACCGGTATTCGGCGAATAACTTGATATATTCGTCCATATGACAAATATCCAAAGAACTCAAGGCTATAGAGGGCTTGTTTATATCTCTTTCTTTTTTCATCCTCTAATCCTTGAAATAACTTTGTGCCGATGAACTGGATTTTGAATAGTTTTGCCATACCATCGACAATTCCTTTAAGTGATTCCCGATGTGACCGAACTTTTCGTACTAGCATCGGTCATATCCCCAGGCAATTTTCACCGATCCTTCAAGACTCATTTCAAGTAGTAAAATGAATGAATCCTTTGTAAGATCGAGGGTTCTCTTTGAAATTCTCATAGTCAAGCCCATTCATCAATGAGAACTTCTCTATTTTTAAAATCGGGATGTCCAGTTTAACATCAACCCATATGGATGTATTGGGTCGAGGTGCAATCTTCCATAAGGCGTCGATAAACATTCGGCCTTCCAAAGAGGTTGTCTAGTTCTGCAAGAGGTTTCGACCTCCTGTTCTGAAAGTGGATCACTCCCGGTCGTGAAATCTCCAAAGATGTGGCATCCTCTCGTCCCCGAGCTCCATGATGTGAACCCGTACTTTCTTCGACATTAGGATTAATCGGTGGCGGTGGTGGTGGAATTGGTCTACCTTGTGGGTCATAGGTAACCAAAGCCGATTCTCACCTGCGTTCATCTTTAAATCTACAATACCTAATCCCGAAGGATTCTCGCCAGTCATGTAGATCTTTAAGATTCATCTTTTCAATATCCATCTTTTTTAATTTTTGATGGATTTTCCTTTGATTAGAGCAATGAGCTTTTCCTCATCTCATCTTTCGTATAACTTTAGTTGGTTTCCCTTTTTGGTGTAAATAGGTACCGTCCCAAAATCAATACGTTTCCTTCCTCCGGATGAACTCGGCCTATCCTCCGGTTCTTGACTCGTTTGAATATCATGAAGGAGTTCAAGAGTTTTCTTCGATATTTCACCATCGTCTCCATCCGTTCGATCCGATGAATTTGTGTTGGTAGATGAATATGGCGGTTGCCATAATTCTCGCACCGTCTTCGACTTCTCTAAGATCTTGGAGAACTTAGATTTGTCTGGAAGTATCTCGTTCCACTCGGTACTCCATCGGAATCATTGTTCTCGATGAGAATTTTCATGAACCGTTTCTTAAAGGTTCATCAAGTGAACATATAAGTGCGTTAAGCATCCGGAATCGCTTATAATATTCTCTCGCATTTTGCATTGCCTTAAGGTTTCCCGTCGGCTCCTGCTGTTCCTTTTCTTCATGTTGGTATTCCCAATATGAAACCTGGTCAAGGTGTTCTTGTGCATACATCGTCAATATTTGACGATATGTCCTGTAAGGGGTACATCTCGGACATCGGTCTGGATCCATAATCTCGGAGTAATTTCTCCTCACCAATTGTTAATTACATAAATATAATAAATTTAACTAAAAGTTCTTAATAAACCTAGGCTCTGATACCAATTTTACGGCCCCTAAAACCTTTAAAAACCATTAGTTTACCTTTAATTCAATATAAGGGGTATTTTGGGGTTTTATCAAATAAAAAGGCTATTTTTGAAACTTTTGAATAAGTGAGGCTAAAGTTGTAAGTTGGCTTTAAATTTAGGCCATTTTCAATCTTTTCCCCTTTTATTTGGATATAGTGTTGGCCGATTTTGAGGGGTTTTGTCATTCACTTTTTGTTCTCCATCACTTAGCTTTCACTTGAACAAAGAAAAGTGATCAAAATTTCCATCCCATTTATTCATTTTCTTCAACTTGTTGACCGGTCCTTGTACAACAAAAAGATCAAACACTTTGCTTCCATTTTTATCACTTTAGTGACTGTTTTTTTTTTTTGAAGATAAAACATATCAGTTTTGTTTTGTTTTTTCACTCTATTTCTTCATTTTGTTGATTGGTTTTCTTATAGGAAAAAGAGACAAAATCTTGTTTCTATTTCACCACTTTAATCTTTCATTTCATAATCCAGAAGAGGAAGCTTATTTCTTCAATCTTTAAATTAATAAAAATCCTAGAAATTCATAAAAGAACACCACCATATTTAGGGGAAAAAAATCAAGAATTTCTCCTTGAAAGTGAAGGTCAGGACGTGGGCTTTAAGAAAACAAAATAAGTTCAATTCAAGGATTGTTGGTAAGTTGGAATTGATTTTTGGGATTTTTTTTTATGGTGCTATTAAGTCTGTATGGTACAAACTTGAGAAATGTTAGAAATATTGTAGGTGTGTTGTTAGAGACTTGATTGGAGGAGGTTTTGGAGCTTGTTAATTGGAAGAAAGTTGGAAAAAATCATTCAGGTGGGTAAAATAAAGCTTAAATTATTTTGTTAAATGGTGTGCTTGCATTTCGATTCTTGTAAAGCATGTATTAATTCTTTAAGTAGCATGACAATCATGTTTATTTATCTGCCTGGAGGTGGCTATATGATTCTAGGATGGGTTATAGTTATTTTTGGAATTTAATTGGAATTGGGGAATTAAATTGCAAAAATATTAACTTGTGTGGTTAAACTGAAAATTCAGAAATTTAAGGGTTGTTTTGGAGTTATTTAAACTGAGAAACTTATTTTAGAAGTGATTTAATGTGTTGTGGTTGAATTTGAAAGAAAAGAAAATTGAACTTGAGGCCATTTTGCAATTATAAAAAGTGCAGGGGCTAAACTGTAATTTTGAATTTTTGAAGCACTGTTCTGAAATTTCTATAAGCTGTAGGGACTTTTCTTGAAAGAGTATAAGTGCTTTTGGGTTGAATTGAAAAGAAAATTTGGACTTGAGGTAAAAAAGGCGATTTCCCATAAAACTAGGGACTTAAATGTAATTCCTAAAAACGTTGGACACAAAACTGAAAACTGTTTTATTTGGGACTGATTTTTATTATTTGTAACTGTTTTTATATTTTTCTGAAAGTTTTAGGGGTTTAGACCAATTTGAAAAATATTTAAAGTTTAGAGTTTAAAATAGAATATTTTAATAAACTAAGGACTAATATGTAAAATGATAAAATCTAGAACCTTAAACTGAAACTTTTAGACTCTTGTAAACTTATAGTCAGTTTATAAAACTTGAAGTTATTATTTATATTTTTTGGTATTGTTGAGGCAAGTTGTAAATTTGAAATGTTTAGGGGCTTTTATGCAAATTGTTAAAGTCTAAAATCTAATACTAAATTTGAAACGTTTAGGGGTTGTAATGAAGTTTTTAAAAGCAATTAATAAGTTTTATTTGAGAAATTCTAAACTTAGAGTTTTCTGTAGTATTTTGTTATTAATACCCGATTAAATTCCAACTCCGACTATAAATCACTTTACTTGTCTAACATTGACACGTGTTATCTTGAACTTACTTGTTCGTTCTTGTGAAGCATTTAAAAGTTCTTAGGTGTATTGCTATACTTGAATTAAGCATGTGTGCCACACAAAAATTGATTTTCATATCATTTTTGGATTTTTGTATTGCTTGTTGTCTTGCAGTGTGGTTTGGTCAAACGAGATTGAGCAGGTCGTCTGTGGTCTTAATTTGACCGGCCATGGTCCTAATCCCACCACTGTAGGACGGAGTGTCCTGTGGGCGAAGTGGGTCGTAGGTTTGGTATATTCCGGAATATGATGATCTCTGGACAGACAGGTCCTAGCTAAAGAGACGTCGAGCCACGTGGGATAGTTATAAGGTAGCCTGTGACTTCGGTCAACTCTTGCTTGGGGAGACATAAGGTACAACGACGTAATTGTAGCCCGATCAGCTCAATTATGATTGTTAACACTTCGGTGTTCCTGCTTGCTTGCTCGTTCTTTTTTGCTCTTTAATGATTCTACTCGCTTGTCCAGAAAACATTTAAAGTTTACAATAATTGCTCGTTATTGTTACTACCCATCATTTCTTGTCATCGCTTGATTTTATTAAACTTTAGAGGTAATTTTAGTTTGCCCCCCAAATTATGCGAGTTTTTTTACTTTGCCTACTTAACTTTGAATTGTTCTACTTTACCATCTGAACTTTGCAAATTGTTGCACTTAGCCTATAATTTCCAATTTTACCCCTTAACCTTTATGGTTATTTTATTTTTTGATATCTGAAAATGGTATCATAGACTAGGTTTGTTGATGAAATTTACTATTATTTAATACTATTTATATATTGACTAAAGATGATGAGATTTTGAGAGAAAATTGATCTGAATAATTATTCGAGATGTAATAGCTACATACAATTTACTAACAATGAGGGATAAATTGGGAAATTATAGGCTAAATGCAACGATTTGCAAAGTTCAGGGGGTAAAGTAGAACAATTCAAAGTTAAGTGAGCTATGTACAAAAACACGCATAGTTTGGGGGACAAATTAAAATTACCTCTAAACTTTATTATTGTCAAACTATCTCTGTAACGATGCTTGCTTGTATGTCATTAAATGTACACTTATAAAAATTGGTAAATTTTAAAATGTAAACTAAATTTCTTTGCTCAAGCCTTTAAAAACTAATTCAATTTTATTTAAAATATCATTATCACCATTTCCCCACCCACTGAGCTCGTTTAGCTCACTCCACAAATTTTAAAATTTTCAAAAACAGGTGGATTTGACAATGAGGGGTTTGATGAAGGATTTCCGAATCAAGGTTGAAGTTGGTAGAATAATTTCTAGGAATTATATGGATAATTGCTTTTGTATAAGTGCTTTGGATATTCAAATTTATTATATAGCTGGTACTTAAGTTTGTTATGTGGAATATTACTACATGTTAGACTTCCGCTGTGTATTTGTATTGTGATGTATAATATTTTGGATATGGCCTGACCAAATTTAAGTTTTTATGATTTTCTGGAGTTGTACTCTGATGAATTTTATGTTTTATTCCATTTATCAAGATTGGGGTGTGACAGTTATGGTATCAGAGCTTGGGTGTAAAAGGAACTACACCTGAGCTAACCCAGGATAAGATTCTCTGTCTGTGGATTAGCTTACTACTAGATGATCTTAAGACCCAAGATTTAAGTTTAGTATGGGATTGTTGTTTTGTATTGGATTGAATCATTGATTAGATTTGACCGTCGAGTGAAAGGTAAATTATTATTCTCGAATATAATGACCAATAGGTCCCGTTGGAACCCAGAGGAGTACACTAGTACTGAGTGAGAGTGCTTAGAACATATATGGAATTAATGAATATATCGTTTGGATCTTTAGCAATGATGTTGATTTATATGTTAGATATATTGATATGGAAACTAGGTATAATCAGTGAAAATGGTTTTTGGCGTTGACCTAGGCAGACAACACTTGTTGGGTTATTGTATTACACTATTACCTTTGACTACAAATTTTAGGACTTATAAATATTGAGGCATATATATCCTCTTTCAAAATGTGTAACACTTTTTCGTTTTTTGTTGAATGAAGATGTTCTTTATCATTATTAATTTTATGATTGGTTAATTGAGATGTTTGTATTATGAGGCTTAATCGGAAGGATATAATTATGCGAGATACACCTAGGTGGATGGGATTACTTAATTGGTGACTAGGTTTCTCAATATATTGCTATTGTGAATGGTTTACTAGGAATTTTTGACTCAACATCAGTCCCGGAGAGAAATTAGAAAATATGGAATGAATTGTAGAAAAATGAACAATAAAAGTCCAAGTCCTCGACCCCTTCGTTTTCTACGTTAAATAAATATATATAATTAATATGTAATTTTAATAAATTGAACTAATTAATAAAATAATTTATAAAAATAAAATACTGAAAGAAGACTTGTGAATTGAGAATTATATATATATATATATTTATATATACATAAGAAACATAAATAACAAGTAGAAAAATATAAATGCCTTATAATTGTTTGAGATTTGGTGTAAATTTTGTTTATGAAGTTATACATATTTATACTAAGTAATCCTACCTCCTAAACTTAAATTTAGCCCCTAAAATAATTAACCCCTAATTTGTCCCCTAAAAGGCAAAATAACCCCTAAATAAACCTCTAAGTGAAATATTGATTATAATATTGATAATTATCATAATAAAGATAATGATAAAAATATAATAAATATAACATGTATATAATTTTATTAAGAAATGATACACATAATATTATTGCTAATTATCAGTCTAGTAAAGATAACAATAATATCAATATTTAAGTGTTTTAATTATCAATTTTTTTTAAAATAATCGGGATATTACAGTTTTCCCCAACCAACCTGGATTATACCATGAACGTGTTTATGATAATTATAATTCCATGAACACTTTTATGAACTGGATTACCCAACCAATTCTAATACTAGTAGGGTTATTATAATTCCATGAACACTTTTATGAATTGGATTATACCCTTTAAACTACCAACTTTTATCCTTATGCATAGGTGACACATATGCATACCACTCACAGCCTTTTTTTTACATTTAGTCCTAAATTTTCTCTTGTCATTAAATACAAAACTCACTACCATACCTCTTCTAAAACAATGTTCTTCAGTTGCAGAATTGGCTTCTTGTTTTGAACTGAAAATAAGTACTAATTTCAAATCAACACTTTTAGCTTTAATTTTGGGGTTATACTTAGGAATTTTTTTCAAATTATCCTCACCAGAACCATCACTACTCACAAATTCATCACTATATTCTTTAAGGTATTCACCCCCTCTCTCCATCCAACATGACATCTCCCCTGCCATCCCCTTCCGTAAGCCTAAAAAACCATCAAACTCTATATTTGGATCTACTGACATGGCAAATTGTCTATCATCCTCATCCAAATCATAGTTAGTATCACAAAATACATCAGAGTCAGAGTCATCTGAATCATTATCAAGCTCACATGGTTCAGGAACATTATCCAAAAATGAGAAGTCAATAAGAGGGTCAGGTTCTCTTCCCAATTAGAATATCTTTGGATTATCCGGTAATTGGGACTCGTTTGGTTAAGATGGCTTTTTTCAGAGACATTTTCTAGGTGTTCTACATAAATTTCAACCTCCATGCATCTAGAAATCCACTTAACAATCCCATAAGCCTCAAAATCTGTCTGAATCACACTACTACCTATCTGTAAAGACTGCCCATATTTATGCCAAAATCTATATTTTGATGAATTATAACCTAACTGTTCTACGAAATCCTTCAATTCAATTAGCCCCCAACAACTCCACATCAACTCATCAAAATAATCTACACTACCCCTGCATAATGCCTAACAGGTTCAATTTGCATTTCCCCACCATGAAATATTTTAAAGTGAACATAGTAGCATCCTCAATAGAATCTACATGACCATAAAAAAAATACCCAACATTAAAATACAGACAACATACTCAGAAGAAAAAACTTCAAATTCGAATAACATACCATAATTTGGTGTCTCCTGTGAAAGAATTTAGGGTCCCAAACTTTCTCAGAATAAAGTGTTGTTACAAGTGCCAGTAACACTTGTACCAACTCGCAGCGGATAAAAGTAAACACAGAGATAAAATTTGTCTACAAGTATAAAAATACTTGTAAACGTGCCAGCAGGGCGAAATATATTCACTAGTTAAAGTATCATTTACAGAACTCAATCGAATGACTCAACTAGTACGAAACCTATCAAAACTCCTTTGTATGAGTAGATCTATACTTTGTAAAACAACTCGTCCAAAAGAAAAAAATATGAGCTATTCAGAACTTCTAAACAAACAATAGATGGACGAAAATAGAGAAACAAAGATGCTCGATCTTCAGGTGTTGAATCGGTACTTGGCAAAGAACACTTCCTTCAACACTACGAATCGTAGTATATCGGACTTTATTTCTCTCTTGCAGAATTCGATCTCTCTCAGATATATGCTCTCTCAGACTCTCAGTTGTAATTCTGCGTACTGAATTATGTGGGAGACGTCCTCTTTATATAGGCAATCCTTTGAAGAGTTTGAGTTCCTACAAAACAAGGATGAAAGAAACATAGTAGAAATAGGATTCATAATTATATAAGGACTAGAACTCTTTCATATCAAATAAAAAAACTCAAGAATCCAGTTTTAATCCAATCCTTTTCTAAATCAACTTCCTTTATTTAATAAATCCTAATTCAAGAAATAACCAAGAAAGGCAAAACACTTAAATTTGAAATTTTCGAAAATAAAGAAAAATAGTAATTTCCGTAAAAACACGGAATTAACATTCTCCCCCTTTTTGCCTTTCTGGACAAAACATCAAACTCAAGCAAAGGATTTATAAAAATAAGTAAGTAACTCCCCCTTAGTTGATAATCAGTGAAAACAAATTTTTCTCCCCCTTAATCAAAAATCGCCCTGCTTTTAGAAAGTGTTCCTACATAGGATAAAACACTTTTATGAACACCTCACATCTGCATAAAATGGTTAGTGTGTAAACACAATAATAGTGAATGAGAGCAAGAGTCAACAGACTCAAAATGCAGAAAACTAGTATTAGGTAGTTCAACAAACATTATGAAATGTTAGCACATCAAAAGATATCAAAATATCCCATTATAAGTTCTAAGTAACAAAAGTGCTAAAACATGCCAAAAAGTCTAAGTACACCAGCAGGCATTTAATCGAATTTATATAATTCGTCTTCAAAATCAAAGGTTAAGTCCATATCATCCCCAGCTGCTTCCTTTCCTTTATCCGTTCCTGTGTCAGCTCCATCCTTTGCGCCAAGCGAAGCATCTCCCCCTCCACTAAAGCTCGGTTCAGTACTTGGATCGGCCTCATCTCCCCCTTTTTGTCCAGAAGGTGAGAGCAAGCCAAGTAGATGGGCTTTGAAGTTCTCAAAAAATCTTGAATGTCTTTGTTTGGCGAGTAATTTGCTGATCGGCAAAGGCCAATTGTCCCTGCATAAAAGTCTCAGCAACATAAGTAGCAGATGAAAAGTCAAAAGCAGACATAGGAATGTTAGAAGTGTTGGGAGAAAAAGGTAGAACACTCGGTGGAACACCCTCAGACGCCACAGGAGGAATAGGTTCAGGATCATCTTCACCAGGGAAGCGAAGAGGCAGGTCCTTTACTCTATCCCCCTTGAACAACTTATGAGATATTGTAAACAGTTCCGGTTCAGGTGAGAAGGAGTCTCCACTCATCAAATTCAGACCTTGGGAACTCAACATGAGATAAATCAATGAAGGATACGGTAAAGTATGTGACACTGAAGATTCAGCAAACCCCATTACCATATCAAACACCAATTGACCAAAATTCAAGGGGATCCCTGTCCCAATTTTAAACCGAACCACGACTGTTATTTTGCAACCGACGTGCTGTGAGAGGTTGGGATCTAATTTTGCACTAAAATTTTGTGTAAAATCAAGTAAAGGGATGTGAGTCTAGAAGCGGGAAGTTTCGAAGGATGAACAGGCCAATTCTGAACTCGGTTCCCAGTTATGGTGTGAACGACCTCATTGTAATCATCCACTAAGGCACCTTCTTCAAACTCAGGGGTTCCATAAAAAGTGTTAGTGACTTGGGGAGAAAAGTCATAAACTTTGTTTCGCACAAACACCTTACCATACTTTGCAGACCTTCGGTTCTTGGCTATAGACTCTAGATTAGCATAAAATTCCAAGACCACATTCCTAACAAACGGCAGTGCTGTGGTCACATTACTCAACAAATTTCTCTTTTGAAACAACTGAACGATATTATTTTTCTCAAAAAGATCGTGCTCAATTTGCTTTTCACAAATAAACTTACGATCATCCATGGATTTAAAACGTTTGAAAGCACCTTCAGTGTAAAAGGAAAAAGAGTATGCTTTACTTATCTCAAAGTCCCCAGTCAAAGTAGCAGAGGATTCAACAGATGTATCGGATGAAGGAGTTGCAGCAGCTTCAGAGTGCATAGCTGAATCAGGTGTTGCAACAGGAGTAGCAACACTTGGAGGAGCACTTGATGTTGCTTTTTCAATTTTTGTCTCAGGCACCAACTCAGGGTCTCTGTCATCATCCTTATCATCCTGCTTCCGGGCATCAAAGTCCTCATCACTGGAGTTATCTGACTCGGTACACTCTGAGTCAGAAGGTGTTGGAACTGGAGTAGCAACACTTTTACCAGCTCTCCGTGCTGTACTTGACCCTGTACTAGTTGTTAAAGATTCCAAGATTTCAGCCCCTTCATCTGCAGAACCTTTGTCGGACACTTTTCCCTGTTCTTTTGAACCAGACCCAGACTCAGATGTACCATTCTTCTTGCGCGGAGTGGTGGGAGCCGCTTTCTTGGCCGGAGGTTTTCTAACGGGAGTTTTCTTGGCCGGAGGCTTCGAGACTGTGGGTTTCTTGACAGAGCTCCTAGTCCTTGATCGCCGGGCCATCACATACCTGGAAATATCCTCATTGGAATCAGATTGCAACGGAATATCAGGGAACAATGACGGTTCTCCCCTTTCTTGGATGACCGTCTAACAGGCTTCTTTTCTCTTTTCGGATTTCCTTGCGATGGTGACCCCATGCCTGCAGTCGAGGCAAAACCCCTCTTTTTCGAAATCGGAGAAGTTTGAGGGTTTAGGGGTGTTTTGTGATTGGCCATATCCGGGAGATCATCAACATTGTTGGTATTTTCAGTATCATCACACCAATCGGAGTTGGGGTTTCAGAGCCTAGAATCATGGCGGTGTTTGGATCCAAGATATCATCAAGATTTTCAAGTGGGTTTTCTTATGGGGTTTCTTGCGGATTTTCTGTGGATGTGGGTTCATTTTCCGGCAAATTTTTGGATTCTTCGACTGGAACAGAGGTAGTCGGAGATTTTGGGGTTTCTCCAACGGGAGTACTCTGTTCCATAGAAGCAATAGGGTTTTCAGGATTTAGAATCGAGGGTGCTGCAGGGGGTGTTGTGTAAGTCAAGCGGCTACGATAATCTAGAGGGGGTGAATAGATTATCTCCATCTTTTCGATTTAAGCCCTCTTTTTTTCGAACCAAATGCTCAAACACAATAATAAAGGTGCGGAATGTAAACAACACACGTCGATTTAAAGAGATTCAACCCACCTAGGGCCTAATCCTCTACCACCCCAAAGATATCCTGGGATGGATTTCAAAAGAAAAAAAGATTTTATTAATTTACCACAAATTAATACAACACCATCTTACAACAACACCTTGAAGAGCACCACACTCTTCTTCAACACCACCTTTGAGATTACCACAATCTCACTTGAAGATTACCACAATCTCCAACGGCACCTTGTGAAGATTACCACAATCTTCAACCTTGAAGAATACCAAATTCTTCAACACCTCAAACAAGAAGATTACCACAATCTTCTTACACCTAACACCTAGATCACCCAGTGTGTTCTTACCACAAGAACACTCACAAGGATATCTTGTGTTGAATGATTACCCAAATTCAAGATTACAACTCGATAATTGATAATACAATAGAGTGCAAGTGTAATCAAGAAAAGCCTAGACCTCAAGAATGTGAAAGTGAATAGCTAGGCAAATTACAACAAGAAATAAGACAATGTAAGAATAAGTGTATTCTTGAGTGTATCTTGTTGTGTTGTAGTTTTCTCTCTTATTGTTGTGCTTCAAATCTTTCTCTATTTATAGGAGATGATTGGTACTTGATAGGCTCCTCTTGGGGACATGAATTCTGTAAAAAAATTGCAAGACAATTGAGGAAAAGAGTCTGTTAGAAATCAATCCCACAATTTAGGGAAAAGGCATTCACTCACGCACAACGGTTAGAATTTTCTTTGTCAAAGCATAGGGCGGCCGATGCACGAAAATAGAAGTTTGAAACATATAGCAGCAAATTTACAGGCGGCCGGTTGAAGTGCACCTCGACCAGGTCGAACCTATGTGCAACCGGTTGACCGACCAAAAAACGAAAGATCAAAGTTTGTTTTGATGTTTTGCTCCCAGTGCAGTCGCCTCTTTGGTCGACCTCGTCAAAATGAAATGTTGTCCAATTTTTGTCGAAAATAAACCTCAATAAATACTCCAAAAAATTCGTAAAAATATTTTAAACCGATCGGGAGTATTTAGAACAACATTAGAAATATAGTTTTGATGAAATAACACATTAATACAAAAAGTGTTGTCCGATATAAATTCCAATAAATACTCCGAAAAATTCGTAAAAACATTTTAGACCAATCGGGAGTATTAGGACAACGTTTAGAAGCATAGTTTCAATGAAATAAACCATTGACATAATTTCATTAAAGGTGTTTGTCCAATATTATCGAAAATAAACTTGAGGAAATACTCCGGAAAATATTAAAACCATTTTAAATCATTTAGGAGTATTTGGACAACCTATAAAGCCATTGTTTTGGTATAAAAACAAAATCATCAAAATCATGATAAAACCATTTATCAAACAATCTCCCCCCTTTTGATGATTACAAACCAAAACAATTTTAACGAGGTCGATTTTGAAAACAAAACAATTTTACCGGTTAAAGAGAACTATCCGTTGTGAGCGATGTTTTGCTCCCAGGTATCGGTCGCCTCTTTGGTCGACCGGTCGAACTCCAAAATAAAATGTTGTCCGATTTTTGTCGAAAATAAACCTCAATAAATACTCCAAAAAATTCGTAAAAATATTTTAAACCGATCGGGAGTATTTAGAACAACATTAGAAATATAGTTTTGATGAAATAACACATTAATACAAAAAGTGTTGTCCGATATAAATTCCAATAAATACTCCGAAAAATTCGTAAAATTTTTTTAGACCAATCGGGAGTATTAGGACAACATTTAGAAGCATAGTTTCAATGAAATAAACCATTGACATAATTTCATTAAAGGTGTTTGTCCAATATTATCGAAAATAAACATGAGGAAATACTCCGGAAAATATTAAAACCATTTTAAATCATTTAGGAGTATTTGGACAACCTATAAAGCCATTGTTTTGGTATAAAAACAAAATCATCAAAATCATGATAAAACCATTTATCAAACAATCTCCCCTTTTTGATGATTACAAACCAAAACAATTTTAACGAGGTCGATTTTGAAAACAAAACAATTTTACCTTAAAGAGAACTATCCGTTGTGAGAGACAACATTCCATGCAATAAAAACACAAGGATGGGAGTAGAGATATTCAACACATATAGCAAATGCTCCCCTATCAACATGCACAATAAGAGTTATATAGAAGCAACTTAAACATAAGCTAAAATATTAGCTTTTCGATATCGAGTTTAAGTATCAATAACTTAAAAGCTCCCCTGTCAAAGAGACATCATTAGAAACATATATAAGTCCATACTACAACCAATGGACCAAGAGTCATACACAACTTATGGCTTTAGGAAGCCATAGCTTATAAACTTCTTTTTTCGTTTAAGTATCAATAACTTAAAAGCTCCCCCTGTCAAAGAGACATCATTAGAAACATATATAAGTCCATACTACAACCAATGGACCAAGAGTCATACACAACTTATGGCTTTAGGAAGCCATAGCTTATAGCTTCTTTTCGTTTGAGCTTATCTTAGCTTCTTTGAGCTAAAGAGCTCATAACCTTTCTCCCCTTTGGAATCATCAAAAGAATGTTAGCACGATAAATACATCATATATTCATATCAAAGAGCGCAACTAAACCGATGTACCGAGCTATTTGAACATTGAAGCTTATAAACCAAATAGGAGGAAAAGTCGAATCATACGACTTGAAGAAGCTTATGAAATATCACTTGATAAGCAAAACATGATCTCTATAAATATATAAGACTTTTGAAATCGAGAGAATCATGTAGGTGATGAATTTTTCATTGAAACATTTTATCGAACACTTGGCGGGCGTCAAAATTAGAAAATGATATATATAGCCCTTGTAAATGTAATCAAGCCAAGATTTTTCATCACCAAATGCAATTTAATAAATATCATTCATCAACAATCAATAAGCTCATTACAAACATATACTAATTTCATCAAGATAGTACATATAGGCCAAGCTCTCAAGGGTTCAACCCAATTGAGATTAAGGAAGTAGAATTCTTACCATTTGATCGGTAGAGATGAGCAATGATGATGATAGTCGAGCTAGATAATCCCCAAAATATATAATTCATGCATCAAAACTCATTTGAAGTGAATTGTGTGTGTGAAATTTGCAAAGGGGACGAAAAATGAACCAAAAACCCAAAAATGCTAAGTCGGAAAAAGAACCATTTTAAGCCAAACAATAGCCAAGGCGGCCGGTCGACGGCCCAGTAAGGCCGGTCGACGGCAGGCGGCGGCGACGGCGGCCTTGCCCCGATCATTGATGGTTCTTTTCTTTTGAAAATCCGAAATATGATCAAAAATCCAATTTTTCACCCTAAGTTTTAAAACGTGCAAAATGCAAACGTAGACCTCATTCAATATACATTATGTCATAATCAAGCTCGAAATGAGGTAAAATACTCGGATTAACGATCAAAAAATCATGAGTTATCCTTGAGACGGATTTAAACACATCTCAAGTTTTTGTAAAAAAAAATCACAATCCCTTAAAATATATCAAATCTCAATATGTTTAGCTCGATTATGACGAACCAAATTTTGAATACGAATGACCGTATAATAGATACCGAACTTGTTATCCCAAAAAAATAAGAACGTTTTAAAGCTTTGGATACAACAAGTCATAAGAAGAAGTGCCTTTCAAATATTTGAAAATTTCTTTTAATGGCACTTTAATGAGATTCGTTGGGATAGTTTTCGAAGTCGAGCATATAGACATAAGGCATATGGAATGTCGAGTCTATAGGAATAATACAAGAAAACATACCTCGAATTTGTTTGTCGACCGACATGCCTTTCTCAATCTTTATCAATCTTTAGCCATAGAGGTTGAGATAGTTATTCTTTCTTCAATGCCTAACTCCTTCAAGAGTTCTTTTGAAATATAACCATCTTCTTGGCATTGAATAATTTGAAGTCAAGCAATAAATTGAGCTCCCCCATCATGCTCATCTCGAGTTCACCTAGTATCAACTTAGAAAAATATCTTGCACAAATATTCATTAGTAGCACCAAAAATATTCTCATAAATATGCACAAGTTTAAACAATCTTGCCCTTTTTCACAAACAAAGAGAGTAGTATCAACTTTACCTTTTGTAAAATCATTTAGCAAAAATAGCTAAGTCTATCATACCATACACGGGGTACTTGTTTTAAACCATACAAGGCCTTAAAAACAATCATTTGGCCTAGAAAAATTTTAAACCCCGGAGGTTTCTACTTGAATAAAACCATTTAGAAAATTGGATTCAACATCCATTTGGTAAAGCTTGAAATTTTCTTAAAGCAAGAATGGGCAAGTAAAATGCAAATAGCTACAAAATGTGCTATGAGTGCAAATGTTACACCAAAATCAATTACCTTCTTCTTGAAAATACCTTCGAGCTACTAACCTCGTCTTAGTTCGACCAATGTAGCCTTGGTCATCGAGTTTGTTCCGGAATACCCTTTTTGTCTATTTCATTACTATCATCATAGGGCATCCAATTTGTCTAAGGTGTTTACAAAAGAACATATACATCCAAATATTTTGAGGTAACTAATATTTGGAGTACTTCATTTCTCATCTACACAACTTAACAAACTCATTACCGGCATCGCTTATACAAGCAAGAAAAAATAGCCCAAGTGTAAAAACATGCTTCAATCATCAATCACAAAATATCTTGCATAAGAGCATAGTAGAAATAGATACTATATATATAGACCATGAAGCAAGAAACACATACTATGCATTTAGAATATCAACAAGAGTCTAATAAATCATGCAAGTTCAAATAAGCTTAAGAAAGCTACAAAAAAGGTCTCTTTTGAAATTTGAAAATCCGATAGCATATAGTTGAGACCTCATTTAAAAGAAGTATTTGAACAAGAGTTGACAAAGCAAATATGTGCAATCAAATATCGAATAGTGCCTTTCAAAAAAATCTAAAAATCCTCTTAATGGCACTTGTATGAAATACTATGAAAAACAAGCACATAGGCACATGGCAATACATATATCGAGTCTATAAGAGTAAGAATAACACAAGTAAACGTACCTCGATAATTTATGCCTTTCTTGACAAATAATGACGTAAATGGCCATTTGTGAAAATATGTAAATCCTACACAATTCTTAAAACAAATCTAGCACAAATCATAATGATAAGAGTGTAGGCTAAGAGATATCACAAGTAAGCTCATGCCATAAAAATCCATAAGAGATGATAACACACTTTAGTCTACAAAAATGCACAAGAGTTTTAAAAACATCATATAAGGTCTTCTTTTTAAAAATTTAAAAGCACAAATATATATTGAGGACCTTAAAAAAAATAAATACTTGAAAACTCATTTTGCAATTAAGACACAAATAAAAACATGCATAAAAAAAATGCATATTTAACTAGGGAGATACGGGTTACCAATTACGCCATTTCAATGGGTTGTGCCGTTCCCATTGTTGATGATATCTTCCCCTTGAGAAGTCACTTTGTTGATGATGACTTCTTTGATTACTCCATTTCCAATGTTTGTTGCCTTCCCATTGTTCAAAGTCTCTTCTTCTTTGAAAATCATCTTGTTGATGATGTCTTTGCCATTTCCAAGGATTGTATTTTTCCCATTTTTGATTATATCCTCTTCTTGGAAATTGGCTTTGTCGAAAATAGTTTCTCCTTCTTTGATCAAATGAAACGGTCATTTGATGTCTTCTTGGCGGTATAAATTTTCTTCGATCATTATTTCACGGGTACCTAATATGACATTGTTTTGTGGTACCCTCATGTGTTTGGGTCCTTTGGGATTAGTCTTGAGACTTTTAGGTCTCCAACAATAATTAGAGCTATTTCTAGCCCGACAAGTATTTACCGTATGACCCTTTTTACCGCAATAAAAAAGAATGTAATAATTCTAGGAGCATAATGACCAACGTGCTTAGAGACTTGATTCTTTTTCATGTGATTGACACCCTTAGGCTTATGATCAAGTTCTAGTTTCGAATTATCACAACAATTAACAATATTGGTCATTCTATCGGTACTCAAGTTGGATTTAGATAAATCATTTTTCAAGCAATTTATATCCTCAACAAGAGTACTATTTTCTTTCTCAAGGTTTCTAACCTTGTCAAGAGTGGTGGTGTGAACACATGATAGTGATTCATAGGAAGTAAATAAACTATCCTTATCATTCTTTAAAGCAATGAATTCCTTTTTCAAATATTTGTATTTAACAAGTAAGTTTTGGAATTCATCTTGTAGTTCATCAAAATCATTTTGCAAATTACTATAGTCATTATCATAGGAAGTAGAGGGTTTAGAACTTACCTCGTTTTCTTCTTCGATGCCTATGAGGCATTGTTCAACTTGTTCATCATGGGAGGTTGTAGAAGGCTTATCCCATGTTGTTGAATTTGATGTTGTATCCATTTGTGAAGTAGATGCTTTTGATTGACTCCTTTCATTTGCAAATACTCCATAGATGGCTTCTAATTTTTGCCATACTTCATGTGCCGATCGAATTCCTACAATATGTTCATATTCCAAATTAGTAAATGAACAATACAAAATATTGAGAGCTTTACCGTTTAAGGAGATGATTTTCTTTTCTTCATCATTGAGCTTTTTGAAGCCTTTGGAGGTGTGTGGTGTATCTTTCATCGGAATGGATTCTCCATTTATGACGGTGTTCCAAATATCAAACCCGCAACCTTGTAAATAGCATTCCATTCTTTCTTTCCAAAATATAAAATTTTTGGAATCAAACCGAGGTTGCTTGGTGGTGGAGGTGCTTGGAAAGATGAGCTTCGTTCAGATAGCCGACGATCGTTTCTCTTCACTCGCGATGTGAAACGAGCTTGCCAAAGAGTTTGGCTCTGATACCACTTGTAAGTCCAAGCGGCTACGATAATCTAGAGGGGGGGTGAATAGATTATCTCCATATTTTCGATTTCGCCCTCTTTTTCGAACCAAATGCTCAAACACAATAATAAAGGTGCGGAATGTAAACAACACACGTCGATTTAAAGAGGTTCAACCCACCTAGGGCCTAATCCTCTACCACCCCAAGATATCCAGGGATGGATTTCAAAAAGAAAAAGATTTTATTAATTTACCACAAATTAATACAACACCATCTTACAACAACACCTTGAAGAACACCACACTCTTCTTCAACACCACCTTTGAGATTACCACAATCTCACTTGAAGATTACCACAATCTCCAACGGCACCTTGTGAAGATTACCACAATCTTCAACCTTGAAGAATACCAAATTCTTCAACACCTCAACAAGAAGATTACCACAATCTTCTTACACCTAACACCTAGATCACCCAAGTGTGTTCTTACCACAAGAACACTCACAAGGATATCTTGTGTTGAATGATTACCCAAATTCAAGATTACAACTCGATAATTGATAATACAATAGAGTGCAAGTGTAATCAATAAAAGCCTAGACCTCAAGAATGTGAAAGTGAATAGCTAGGCAAATTACAACAAGAAATAAGACAATGTAAGAATAAGTGTATTCTTGAGTGTATCTTGTTGTGTTGTAGTTTTCTCTCTTATTGTTGTGCTTCAAATCTTTCTCTATTTATAGGAGATGATTGGTACTTGATAGGCTCCTCTTGGGGACATGAATTCTGTAAAAAATTGCAAGACAATTGAGGAAAAGAGCTGTTAGAAATCAATCCCACAATTTAGGGAAAAGCTGTCTGCTGCACAACGGTTAGAATTTTGCTGTCAAAGCATAGGGCGACCGGTCGCACAGAAATAGAAGTTTGAAACATATAGCAGCAAATTTACACAGGGCGACCGGTCGAAGTGCACCTCGACCGGTCGAACCTATGTGCAACCGGTTACACTGACCAAAAACTGAAAGATCAAAGTTTCTGTTTTGATGTTTTGCTCCCAGGTACCGGTCGCCTCTTTGGTCGACCGGTCGACCTCCAAAATGAAATGTTGTCCGATTTTTGTCGAAAATAAACCTCAAGAAATACTCCAAAAAATTCGTAAAAATATTTTAAACCGATCGGGAGTATTTAGAACAACATTAGAAATATAGTTTTGATGAAATAACACATTAATACAAAAAGTGTTGTCCGATATAAATTCCAATAAATACTCCGAAAAATTCGTAAAAACATTTTAGACCAATCGGGAGTATTAGGATAACATTTAGAAGCATAGTTTCAATGAAATAAACCATTGACATAATTTCATTAAAGGTGTTTGTCCAATATTATCGAAAATAAACTTGAGGAAATACTCCGGAAAATATTAAAACTATTTTAAATCATTTAGGAGTATTTGGACAACCTATAAAGCCATTGTTTTGGTATAAAAACAAAATCATCAAAATCATGATAAAACCATTTATCAAACATGTTGCAGCACCTGCATCGACTCCTATAATCGAAGGTGGTGGCGTAGATTGCACTGGGGGGTTGATCGACGCTGATTCGCCGATAGATTTTGCAGGAGTTGATAGAGTTGTTCCGGCGATGGGCTGAGAGGATGACGATGATGACGGACTAGTGGTTGGGCTGAACGTTCCTGAAATGCCTGAAAATATTCTCTTCATTGTGGATTAGTAGACAGTGAATTATGTAAAGAGGGAAAAAAATATTCAGAGAACAAATGGAGAAGAAGAAGCACAGTGAATGTGTTGTAAGGTGTGAGAGAGAAGAAAAAGTGATGTGAAGTGTGACAAGAAGCAGGTCAATCACTTTAAGTACTCTACACAAGTGGCGGTTTGAAGGAGAGAGATGGAGACCCAATTATATCCAATTTCCCAAAAAAAATGGGAAGAAAATTAAAAGCCAGATTTTTCAAATTTGATTTCAAATTACAAGTCTACAAATATATGAAATACTTAACCGCAAATATAGATAAGATAGTGCTGAGATAATTTCAAATATATCCACGTATATCACAATCCATATAACACCACAAAACTTAAATTACCACAAGATTCAGCAATTAAGAGGAGAAAAATCAAGATTGCATAATATCCAAGGGATTCCAAAATTCTGTTATTCATCAATTTTCACCAAAAATGCATGTCCTAATTATGTCTAGATATGTAACAAAAACAAAAAGTAAACGACACACAAGTGGGGGACTAATATTAGTTGACATTGTACTGAGTGTTGTAACACCTTGAGAGACACCTTTACGCCGATTCAATGAATAGTGATCCGCATACCCAAAGATATATGATTTTTCGAGTTTTTCTTATGATTTTTCCAAGATTCATGCCGTTGCTTGATGGGTAGCTTTCACACAAAAACCCAAAGGTAGCTTTTTATCACAAGATCATGCCGCTTAAAATACTTTTATAAGGTAAGAATTGGTCAAAAGGATTAGCTGCACTCAGTGGGGAGGTAGTTGTTTCCCTCAAAGGCCTCAAAACATGATCGATATATTTTTTTTAAACTCATCGCCTGGGTAAAATATATTAATGATTTTGTAGATTGGAAACATCCACTCACATCAGCTTATCAAGTGAACACTCTTGGGTACATTACCAGAACTTTGTCAAACTAATTTCGTCGTGCAGATGCAAATCTAACTAAATGCATGAATGCAAGGAAAACAAAAAAAACAAACAGAAAATGTGTTGCAGCAGGTGTTACTGCGTTGGCTGCAACACTTAGACGAACAGTGTTAGACCACACACAAACCAAGAGACTTCCTTAGAGTGGAAAATCTCTCAAAATCTAAAGCTTTGGTGAAAATATCAGCTAACTGATTTTCAGTACCAATGTATTCTATGCGAATAATGTTTTTCTCAACCAAATCACGAATAAAGTGGTGTCTTATGTCTATGTGTTTTGTGCGAGAGTGTTGTACCAGATTCTTTGAAATATCAATAGCACTTGAATTATCACAATAAATGGTTAAGATATCACTATGAAGACCATAATTCTCAATCATTTGATTCATCCAAAGCAATTGGGAACAACAACTCCCAACAGCAACATATTCAGATTCGGCAGTCGAAAGTGAAACTCAATTTTGTTTACGACTGTACCAAGACACCAAATTATTACCAAGGTAGAAACAACCACCTGTTGTACTTTTTCTATCATCAACGTCTCCAGCCCAGTCAGAGTCACTAAAACCAACTACATTAGTGTTTGTATCTTTAGTGTACCAAATTCCTAGATTAGTGGTGCCTCCAATATATCAAATAATTCTTTTCAAGGCTTTCAAATGAGTGATCTTAGGATTGGCTTGATAACGAGCACACAAACACACACTATACATGATATCAGGACGGCTAGCAGTTAAATACAACAGACTACCTATCATGCTTCTATATAAAGTGTTATCAACACTTTCAGCAACATCTTCTCTACTAAGTTTTTGACTCGAACCCATGGGAGTTTTCATATGAGATGCACTATCTAAGTTGAATTTCTTCACCAAATTCCGTGCATATTTGCTTTGAGAAATAAAAATCCCATCCTTCGATTGTTTGATTTGTAAACCCAAAAAGTAGTTCAATTCACTAACCATACTCATTTCAAATGTAGAAGACATACAATCAACAAATTCATTCAACAATTTTTTACTAGAAGCACCAAACACAATATCATCCACATATATTTGAGCAATCAAAATGCTATGATTAGTTCTTTGAATGAAAAGAGTCTTGTCCACTTCACCACGTTTAAAACCCATTTGAAGTAAATGCTCAGTTAATTTACCATACCAAGCTCTAGGGGCTTGTTTAAGACCATAAAGAGCCTTTTTAAGCTTAAACACATGGTTTGGCTTATAGGGATCTTCAAAACCTTTTGGTTGTTCAACATAAGCTTCTTCATTTAAAATTCCATTTAAAAAAGCACTTTTAACATCCATTTGGTGAAGTGTAAGACCGAGATGACAAGCTATAGCAAGAAGAAGTCTAATGGACTCAATCCGGGCTACAGGAGCAAAGGTTTCATCAAAGTCAACCCCCTCTTGAGCCACCAGACGAGCTTTATTACGCACAATGTTCCCAGATTCATCGGTTTTGTTTTTGAAAATCCATTTTGTACCAATCACATTCACATTATCAGGTCTAGGAACTAAATACCATACATCATTCTTAGCAAATTGATCAAGCTCATCTTGCATAACATTAATCCAAAATTCATCTTTCAAAGCCTCATTAACATTCTTAGGCTCAAAGTTAGAGATAAAGCAACAAATTCTTACCAGAGTGCAGTTTGAAGATAAGTATGCATTTCTTACCATGTCACGGTAGTTTACCTTCTCCTTTCTTCGTGTTCGTACACCTTCGGTAACTTCACCTATCACTTGAGTGGTTGGGTGATTTTTCTGAATTCTGCTTGGTATGTCTCTGGTACGATCAGTCACATGATCATCAAGTACTTGGTTTTGTTCATTCTCATGATCAGATTCAGTTTCTGAGTCTGTTTGCATAGGTGTGTTTACAGGTGCTGCTGCCGGTGTCTCAACATCTGTTGGAACACTTGCAACAACATCTGTTGTAACACTTGGTTCATCTTCAGTTTCAAGGATTGACTCAGATGTATTATTTGTCTCAATTAGATCAGAGACACAATCTTCTTCAGTTTTTCCTGCAAGGTCAACTAAATCATCGAAGACAACATTCACAGTTTCCATAATAGTCCTTGTTCGAAGGTTAAAAATTCTATAAGCATGACTGTTAGTGGAATATCCTAGGAACAGACTTTTATCACTTTTAGAATTAAATTTATCAAGCTCATCTCGATCATTTAGCACATAGCACACACATCCAAACACATGAAAATATTTAAGGTTAGGTTTTTTACCCAAAAGAATCTCATAAGGAGTCATAGTACTTCCTACCCTTAAATACACACGATTCGTAATATGACAAGCAGTGTTTAAGGCCTCAGCCCAAAAGCGTTTGGTCAAATTTTTGGAACTTAACATGACTCGTGCCATTTCTTGTAATGTTCGATTTTTCCTTTCTGCCACCCCATTTTGTTGTGGAGTTTTGGGTGCGGAGAACTCATGAGAAATACCTTTCCTATCACAAAAGGTTGAAAACGATGAATTTTCAAATTCTTTTCCATGATCAGTTCTTATTCTAGCAATAGTGACACTGTATAAATTGCACACCTTTCTATGCAAATTTATGAAAGACTCAAAAGCATCAGGTTTTTCACGTAAGAAATGAACCCAAGTAAAACGAGAGAAGTCATCAACACACACAAAAGAATATTTCTTTCCTCAAACACTTTCAACCTCAATAGGACCCATAAGATCCATGTGAAGAAGTTCAAAATAGCGGGTAGTGTGAAAGTGTTGTGACACTTGGTGTGACACTCGAGTTTGTTTACCTTTTTGACAAGATCCACACATAGAGGTATTTTTAGTGTTCAGTTTTGGTAATCCTCTTACAGCTTCATACCTAACAAGTTTATCAATCATTTTAAAGTTCACATGTCCTAACTTTTGATGCCATAAATCCGTTTCATTCAATTTAACACTATGATAGCAGTAATACCACCAAATTGGTAGCAATTATCAATGGATCTTAAACCTGCTAAGATGCAAACGTTAGCATTGTCAAATACTTCACATGAATTCTTATCAAATTTAACATATAAGTTATCATCACAAAGTTGGCTAATACTAAGTAGGTTTGCAGAAAGCCCTTCAACGTGTAAAACGTTTTTGAGCTTAGGTAGACCTTTTACATTCAGAGTACCTTTACCAACTATTTGTCCTCGTGCACCACCACCATATGTGACCTTACCTCCGTCGAATAATTCATAGTCCGTTAGGTATTCTTTGGTCCCTGTCATGTGGCGAGAACATCCACTATCAAAGTACCAAGATCCTGTAATGTTAGACCTCAAGGATGTATATATAACATTACAAGTCAACTCAGTTTTGCGGACCCAAATAGTTTTTCGTTTAGTCGAGGTGTTGCTAAAAGTGTGTGAGGACACTCGTGAAAACACTTGACCAGAAAACTTTTGACATTTTAGATCAGACTTTAGCTTATAGCAGTATGGTCTAATATGGCCAGGTTTATAGCAGTAATGACAGACAAAATGTCTTTTCCTTTTCTGTGGCTTTTCATTAGAACAAGAGGGATCATCAATAGAAGAGTTTGAAGCCTCAGAGTTTTCAGATCCTTTTACAAAAGTAGGAGTTTTGTAATTCAAGCCAGCTTTCTCTGTATTTCATAGAGCTAGGATTTCGTCAAGTTTAGCTTTGCCAGAATTAAGTTTTTTCAATGTTTCAAGAGATTTTTCAAGTTCATATTTTACCTTTTCTAATTCCTCATCTTTCCTGGTTAGTATGATTTCCAGTCGTGTCAGAGAATTCTTCTGCTCCTCGTTCTCTTTTGTGAGTTTTTCATTCTCCTTTGTCAGACATTCGATGTGTTCAACACGTTTTTCCCAATCGTGGTATAATTCTTGGTAAGCATCCATTATGTCCTGTTCTTCATTATCGGAGTCCTCAGCAGCCTGGATATCTGTTTCAACTAGAGAGGTAGATGTTAAGCAAAACGTATTTGAAGGGTTAGAAAGAGTATACCTGTTAGGTGTTGGAATGTCTTGAGCAACACCTCGAGAGACACCCAATGGATTGATTTGCAACGCCTTTTTCTCATTGATGATTGTCATGAGAGTAGTATTTTCATCATTCTGACTCGAGTTTTCTTCCTCTGACTCATCATCGCTCAAAGTAACACTCAAATTCATACCCTTTTTACGTAAAGTATTTGCACATTCATTGGCATAGTGCCGAAAACCAAATGTATGCTCGCGATCGACCTTATCAATATCAAACCGATTCCCGCTTTTATCTTGGTTTCTATCGGGCATATTTCTTTGAGGGTATTTAGGAGCATTAGGTTTAAAAGGTTTGTTGGTTTTGGAAGGAAACTGAGTTTTGCTTTTGTTTTTCATAATCCTACTGAATTTTTTAGCAAACATAGCCATAGATTCCTCACCTAATTCAGATTCCTCAACCTCTTTAGTTAATTGAGTTAATTCACTAGTTTCATTGGGTAATACCTGTAGAGTAATGCTTTTCCCTTTTGATCTCCTTTTGTCGACAAAATTGAGTTCCCAAGTTTTGAGGATTCCAGCTAACTCATCAAGTCGTAGTGTTGCAATGTTTGATAATTCTTCAACCGCAGCAATCTTAATATCAAACCTTTCAGGTAGGGAACGCATCATCTTACTTACTAACCTTGAATTTGAGATCGGCTCACCCAAAGATTGAGATTCATTGGCGATGTCACAGAGTCGTCCATGGTAGGATGTGATATCTTCATCTTCCTCCATCTTCAAATTTTCAAACCTAACTGTCAGGTGTCGTAACTTGGAGAGACGAACACTTGCAGAACCTTCACAATGTTTTTGCAGAGCCTCCCATGCGTCCTTGGCTGCAGTATAGTTGCAGATGATTTTGAACATGTTGAAATCTACTGCACCAAAAATCGCATTGAGAGCTTTCGAATTGTAGTTCGCAAGTTGAATATCTTCATTGGACCAACTTATCTCATCCTGATTTATGTAATCGCCATCGACATCTATGATTTTTGGAGGAGTCCATCCAACTAGAACAGCGCGCCAGGCTTTCTCATCAATTGATTTTATAAAAGCCCGCATCTTGATCTTTCAAATCGAGTAGTTAGATCCATCCAACATAGGTGGACGAAACATAGTTGAAACTTGACTATCCATTGATTGCTCGAACTTAGGATCAACACTTAGTGAAATCAAGTGTTGGCTCTAGATACCAATTGAAAGATTTTAAGGTCCCGAACTTTCTCAAAATAAAGTGTTGTTACAAGTGCCAGTAACACTTGTACCAACTCGCAGCGGATAAAAGTAAATACAGAGATAAAATTTGTCTACAAGTATAAAAATACTTGTAAACGTGCCAGCAGGGCAAAATATATTCACTAGTTGAAGTATCGTTTACAGAACTCAATCGAATGACTCAACTAGTACGAAACCTATCAAAACTCCTTTGTATGAGTAGATCTATACTTTGTAAAATAACTCGTCCAAAAGAAAGAATATGAGCTATTCAGAATTTCTAAACAAACAATAGATGGACGAAAATAGAGAAACAAAGATGCTCGATCTTCAGGTGTTGAACTGGTACTTCAACAGCACTTCCTTCAACACTCTGAACTGTGTAGTAGATCAGACTTTATTTCTCTCTTGCAGAATTCGATCTCTCTCAGATATATGCTCTCTCAATTGTAATTCTGCGTACTGAATTATGCGGGAGACGTCTTCTTTATATAGGCAATCCTTTGAAGAGTTTGAGTTCCTACAAAACAAGGATGAAAGAAACATAGTAGAAATAGGATTCCTAATTATATAAGGACTAGAACTCTTTTAAACACATCCCTAAAAAATCGATCTTTCATATCAAATAAAAAAACTCAATAATCCAGTTTTAATCCAATCCTTTTCTAAATCAACTTCCTTTATTTAATAAATCCTAATTCAAGAAATAACCAAGAAAGGCAAAACACTTAAATTTGAAATTTTCGAAAATAAAGAAAAATATTAATTTCCGTAAAAACACGGAATTAACATCCTGCATACCGTCATTGCCTCTTCTCGCAATTAAACCAAGTTCGAACCTTGATTCCAGAAAACAAGGGTTTATAGCTTTATGTGTTTGGGACAAGGTTCAATTTTGGATTCGATTAGGGTTTCGAATTATGATTTCAGAATGATATTTTAGGGTTTCACGAATTTGGGAAAAAAATTGGGATCCAATTTTGAGGTTTTCCAATCGAGCTAATATGTTTCGATTTAATGCATTTTTATATAAATTAGGTATTTTTACCAAAAACCCTGCTACTTCAGGTTCACTTGTTAGTCTTTAATGGCTGACTAATGGAACGTGCCAAAACTGATTGAATTTTAAAAAGTTGGGTATTAATAATGATGTGTCCAAAAAAGCAGATAGCAAAAGTGAAAACCGCTAATACTGTGGGTACCAAAAGTGAAATTATCCCTTTTGTATTATATATGAATGCATTGATTTTATATGAATATAAATGTTTGGCGCGGATTTTTTGTAAAACAAATATATATTGGCTATTATTGATGTTTTGTGTAGTTTATGTAAATGTATTTTTGTATTTGAACGTGAATTATTTTTACAGGTTTTTAAATAAAAAAAATTAAAAATATTATGACAATAGCGACGGGTTTAATCTGCCGTTGCTATTTACTAACGAAAAAAACTAAAGTAGCAACGGATTTATCTGTCGCTAATAGAGACATAAATATTTTCATCTCTAATTTAGCGAAGGAATTTAGTGACGGACCAATCCGTAGTTAAAAACCAATAAAAAAATTTTAACGACGGATTTGTCCATAGTTAATTTAGCGATGGAAACATCCATCGCTGTTTACGATGCTATCTTGTCGTCATTTTGTTGTTTCAGTGCATAATTGGCCACAAATTGTTATCAATTAGCGACGGATCCCGTCCGCGGGATCGCTAAAGTAACGACGGATTTCATAGTCTGTCGCTACCGGATTAACGACAATTTGGATAAAGACAAAAAAAGTTCGTCGCTAAGCCTTGCTAGATTTGTTGGCAGCGGATTTTCTGGAATTTTCGTCGCTATTATTTTCCTGTAGTGAAATGCTATTATTTGATATTTTTTATCTACACATGTAATATTGGCATAATCATAATCATTATGTACAACCAGCAAATCCAAATTCCACGACTCCCTTTTTTTTTTTTTTTTTTGGGAACAAATTCCACAACTCTTAGAATGCTAAACGGCACCAACCATTGCTCATTCATAATTAATAGAGGTTAATTACAAAACAGGACAAAAGGTCTCCAACTTCTAAAACTTCTGTTATTAGAAAAAGCAAAGCAAAAGGATTGTACGACATAATTTATTATTTTTATCATTTCAGTGTCTTCTAATTCACAGAAAAATAAATAAATTCGTCGAGGTGAATGTCCTGAAATTTAATGGTGGACCAAATATTTTTCTAACCAAAGAAAAAAAAGGAAAAGGAATAATTCCTACGACCGAAAAGGAAATTCACAAATTGGAATTGGACAACATGCAAATATTCTAAATTGCATAAAACAAAAATTTGGTTTAGTACTGAATTCTATAATTGATGTAAATATGTAACAAATACGCAAGTCTTAGTTTCAACTCAATAGACCAAGGGACCGCCAAGAAAACCAGTCACCAAGGAGATTGTTTTTAGTTTAACAGAGATACTATGCTAAGTATGAGAATTTTCACATTAGTCCGAAAAAATGACAAAGTGCGCATTAATTCTTGAACATTCGTAATTATGACAATCACAATTTATGAGTTGGTATATTGGTGTTATGATACTATTTGAATAGTTTTTAAGTGTCTTGGAATTGTGCAAATCCTATTGATCAATTTCCTAAAACTATGTTTCGTTTATAAATATTTTTCAACATTTCGAGTTTACACCATTAAGTGAATAAATAAACTAATCAAATTAAACAAATTATATTTTCACGTGCAACGCACATGTACTTTACTAGTATATATATATATATGAGTATATGTTGTATTTTTAAAATTTATTCAAAACTATTTAAATATAAAAAAATATGTAGCTCCTATGATTTTGTTCAAAATACGTGTCCTATGAGGGGAGAGGTGATAGGACTCGAACTCCAAGTCTGGGTCGGGCATTATTTGAATCTATGTTAACATTTAAAAGTTTATTTGATTAATTGAATTTGTTTAGAAACCATGTGATGTTGACTCAGAAAATATAAGTTGAATGTTAATTAAGCAGTGTGGAAAATATCAGTAGATTCATGTGGGCACACTGTACTGAATTTATCCTTGATATTTTTATTTGAAGCTAATACATTGAATGGAAATAGGAATAGGAAGTTGAGAGCAATTTCCTTACTCATATTTCTTTTATTTCAACTTACCTGCTTATTTTCCATCCATTAGTATATGCGAAAGAGTAGATTATACCCACTAATTAACTCAAGTACACTGCTCTGTATTTGAATATTTTAAGTTTTTGGTTGAAAATGCTTTTGGTGTAATATAAAATATTTTCAAATTCTAGTGGCCATTCAAATATGATTAGCCTGCCTTTAGTTAAACTATGTCCACTAAATACTGCATTCTGAACTGTCATGAAATTTCATTCCAAATTTGAATACATCAAAAAAAATTAAGGGCTAGTGTTTGCAATCACAAAAAAAAAAAAAAACTGTACTTTGTGTTTTTATCAGCTTTTGGCTGGAAAAATGATTTTTAGTGTTTGCAAATTCCAACTATGTCCACTAAAGCCTTAAAGGCAATTATTTTTCGAATCCCATATAATCGAATCTAAAAGACAATCACATTAAAATGATATATGGAGTGTTTTACATTTATATATGATTCATCTTTCGGATTGACTTTACAAACAAATAAGCACTTTTAAAACTTTTTCACCAAATACCTTCATCTTATGATTCTGTTTGTACACTATCAATTTCTGATTATCAACTACTTTTAATTCTGCTACAATAATATACTTTTTTCTAAAAGCAGAAGTTTTGCAAACACTCCCTAAATATCCATACAAATTTTCCCTAGCTTGCAAGTAATACGGTACCTGAATATATTAGTATAGTTTCTAGTTTCGAAATCATATTTCCTTAACAAGTAAATTTGCAAAACCCTTGTAATCTGTTATGCTCGCATGCAACATATTAAACAAGGATTTAGTGTTGGAATAATTATTTAAGTTACGCCTGTGATTAAGAAATGAGTATAAGAAATTTGCAGGTAATGATACATCGTGATCCACGTCACAACCATGACATACTCAATTTCTTATAAAAGTTTAGCTCCCACTCTTCTTCTTGGTAATTTCAACTGTACTCGAATAATTTTTCAACGTCAAGTTCTACCATACAAAACATGGACTTGTTATTAAATTGAATTAATTATAAGAATTTAATAAACTACGAAATTTAACCAATTGGGAATTATGGCAGAGCTCATTAGCTTTCCAAGAAGTTTCCTACAACTCAAGAGGTGTTGCAACTTTTAAATGTGATCAAAATGTAGTTTCCATACAGAAGTATGCACAAAAGCTTTTATTTATTTATCCAAGTGAAAAAAAAACTGCACATATTAATGTATTAATAACTAATAAGCAATTAATAGTCAACCATTTGCAGTTTGTTCGTGTTCAAAATTATTAGGGATAATTACAAAAACACCCCTGAGGTTTGGGCTAATTACAAAAAAAAAATCTAGAGATTTTTGAAAATTACAAAAAACCCCTTGAGGTTTAATTCCATCTTACATATTCCCTCATCATAAGCAAAAAATCATATCAAAAAGCCCCTGATATTTATAAAAATACTACAGTTACCATCTTAAATTTAACACATAATCAAACCTGATGGAATTTTTTGTAATTTTGAAACAACTCTGTTTTTTTTTGGTAATTAGCCCAAACCTCAGGGGTGTTTTTGTTATTATCCCAAATTATTATAATAAATACACACATTCATTGAAAAACTTTTATTTTATGCCATGCCTATTGATGCTACTGGGCAACTCAAATCGAGTAATCACTATTATAAAAGAAAAAGAAGAGAACAAACCAAAAACGCAATGTAATTTGCTCAATGCATTAATGAGCTTGCTCTTGAACAATGTATTTGACTTTACAAGTAATTTCCAATCAACAGATAAGTATTATTTAATTATTAGTAAGGGGAGTGCTCACTATATAAAATATCCCAACATAATAATTCTGTCAACTTGTGGATGATGTTATATAGTTCAAACATTAAAATGTTGTACCATATATTTAGTGCTCAAACAGTGATCATCAATCCCAAGTCTCAAAGCTGGAAAACACACACATAATGGAGAACAAACCTCCCAGCCTTGACACTCTCTCTTTCTTGATTTTCATCCTCTCCTTCAATATTTTCACCATCAACAGGGCCATGGCTCAGAAAGCAACGATCCGTGTAAAAGTCGGGGTGGTGCTAGACATGGATCATTATGTTGGACAAATGGGGTTGGACTGCATCTCAATAGCACTGTCTGATTTCTATGCCACACATGCTTATTACAAGACAAGGCTAGTTCTCAACAACAGGAACTCCAACAGAGATGTTGTTGGGGCAGCTGCAGCAGGTACTCAACCAAACTCACACACAAACACACTGATAGAAACTTCAATTTCATTTGAAAGTTTTGCTTTCAATAATAACCCACAAATGGTGTGCAGAGTGAAAGTGTTATTACGGATGTCAGCAACACTTGTAAGAACATGCCGTAGAAATAGAAAATAACACACCAATCGAAATTTGTCTTCGAGTTATTTAACTCGTAGAACCAATTTTTTAAACCCGGGCCGGACATCGAACCGAGTTAGTAACTGGGTCATTGCGTCACAGGTTCAACCAATTAAACCATTCTTGAAAAACCGGTTGGCCCGTATAAATACGCACATATATATCATATAGTTACACACATGTAAAAGATAAACACAAGTACAAATGCAAAAAAATATTAACAAATACAATTAAAAATAAAAATTAAATTAATAAATTATAATATCCAAATATATATATAAATCAAATATAAAAAATTATATGAAAATTTACTAAACATATTTTCCTTCAACTTTTGTTATAAAACAAAGAAAAAAAATTGAACTGAGTTAATAGGGTCACTGGTTTTTGGGTTTTTGGCCGATATTGAACGAGTGACAATGGTTTATAGCCATCCGGTTCTTATATATAACCGGATCGAACATGTGACCAATACCCGGTTAAACTGGTTAAACCGTCCGGTCCGATCCGAGTTTCAAAATATTGTGTAGAACGTGGAAACAGTCTGACAAACTTCACTAGAAAAATCTGTTACAACTCAATGACAAAACTCACGTATCAACTAGTGAAACTAACTAAAACTCCTTAACATGAGTAGATCTATGAATATCAGCTTCGACTCGTCCAAAATACAAAATATTTGTACTCTGACGCTCAAAGAAAACAAATATGGACGAAAAATACAAAATATAAGATCTTGGATTTCAGATGTCGTTATGTGAATGTAGTAGCATCTCCATTGACATCTGAATTTGTGTACACTCTTCATGTTGTATATATTTCTGGATAGTGGGTAATGGAATATGTTTATGAAAACGAAAATCAAATTTTGTATTGGCTAGGCAAATCTTAAAGATGTTATCTTTAAGGTATTAATTCCTCCCACTATGGTGTAACTGGTTCTCAAGGAATTAACCTCCAGGATACAAAGCCTATTTTGCAAAAATTCCAAAGTTACACTCCTTAGAATTTTTCAAAAGCATAAATCACAAGATGTAGTTAAAATAACAATAGTAGAAAGTATGAAAGAAATAAGTCTCGTAGGAATTTTATGGAATAAATTTTCCATTATCTATTTTCTCCTTTTTAGAAGTATTTATAGACTTCTAAAGGTTGCAATCAAAAGTTGCATGCCTTCTCAACTAATGGAAGTTATAAATATTTCAAAGGTTGCACTCTATTCATTGTAATCCTTCCCAATGGATGACTTTACATGAAAAGGTACACACCTTTTTACATATTTCTCATTTTCCATATTTATTTATTTCTTTCTTTCTTTCCTCCTTTTATATATTATATAAAATATACTATATAATATGTGCATAAAATGAATGCCTATCTAAAAATGATGCTATGACATGAGATGCAATAAATGCAAGATACTATATTATATGTAAATATACAACACTTCAAAACTCGAAACCTCAGCTTTGTGCTCTCGATTTTCTCTCAATTCTTTTGTTTTTATTTCTGAACATCCAGCTGTTTTATAGAGGCCTCCATATGATCACTGAGTCCTACATAAACATGGAAAAAGAGATATCTATAATAAAGGAGTTAGTGTATCACTTGAGATAGGAATTTAAGAGTCCTAATATATCATAATCTAGATTACTTAAGATCCAAAATACAACCAAAACATTCCTAAACTATATCAAATCAAAACTTTCCTAAAATACAATCACATTACTGGAATAAATCTAGAAAAGGCAAAACACAAAATAATAAATCAGATGATTTCACAAAGGAAAAAATCAATTGGAATTAAAATTCCAACATCATTTAAATGCATATTGTTTTTGGGAGGGAGCACTAAGGTACAACACTTTTCTTGCGGTCTTACTGAATTTTCTTGCATATAAAATGCAGCTCTAGACCTGCTGAAGAATGTTGAAGTGCAGGCCATCATAGGCCCCTTTTCCTCAGTGCAGGCGAATTTCATGATAAATCTTGGAGACAAAGCTCACGTACCCATCATCACATTTTCGGCGACTAGCCCTTCTCTCTCTTCCTTCCGAAGTCCATACTTCATTCGGGCTGCTCTAAATGACTCTTCCCAAGTACAGGCAATTAGTGCAATAATCCAAGCCTTTGGATGGAGAGAAGTTGTGCCCATCTATGTGGATAATGAATTCGGAGAAGGGATTATACCATTTTTAACCGATGCCTTGGAAAAGGTAAATGCCCGGGTACCTTACAGGAGTGTCATTCCTTCATTAGCGACAGATGATCATATTGTTGCAGAGCTTTACAAGCTGATGACCATGCAAACTAGAGTTTTCATCGTGCACATGATGCCCACTCTTGCTTCTCGCCTCTTCACTAAAGCCAAACAACTAGGAATGATGAGTCAAGAGTATGCATGGATAATTACAGATGGCATCACAAATGAATTAAATTCATTGGATCGTTCGGTCATGGAGTCCATGCTGGGAGTAATAGGTGTGCAACCTTATATTCCAAAAACAGAACAACTTCAAAACTTTACAATCCGATACGAAAAAAAGCTTCTGCAGAACAATCCAACAGCTCTTAGTCTGAATTTGAACATATTTGGACTTTGGGCTTATGACTCGGCCATTGCACTAGCCATGGCAGTAGAAAAAGCAAGAGTAACAAATGCTGCATTTCTAAAGGCAAATATTTCTAGAAATTCTACAGACCTTGATGGATTTGGAGTCTCGAGTGCCGGGCCAGGGCTCATTCGGGCTTTATCAACAACCGCATTCAGAGGCCTTTTTGGGAAATTCAAATTAATTGATGGCCAACTCCAATCACCTCCTTATCAGATAGTCAATGTATGATTGGTCCCGATTGGTCCCGGAGAATGGAATTGTAGGATATTGGAAACACCAATAAAGAGAATGGAATTGTTAGAGAAATTTGAAAAAATAAAAATTTACTGAACTTTTCTTGAATTTTCTGTCGCAAACACCAATACATACTCCACTTCCAAGTCCAATATTGGGTCCATTATATGGCCAGGGGATAAAACATCTCCACCCAAGGGTTGGATGATCCCAACAAATAGGAAGAAATTAAGGGTAGGGATACCTTTAAATGACGCTTTCTCTAAGTTCGTACGTGTCGTTCGGAATTCTGACAATTCGGCAGAAGTTGGCGGGTACTGCATAGATGTTTTCGATGCAGTGGTTGAAGCTCTACCATATGGTGTACCATATGAATACATTCCTTTTGCTGCATCTGACCACAACAGCACTGGCAATTACAATGATTTGGCCATTCAAGTATATACAGGAGTAAGCCTTTTCTTCTCTTTCAAATTTACATAAAAATGGATAATTGCAAAAACTACTCTGAGGTCTGGCCTAATTACAAAAAAAAAAAAAAAAAAAAAAACTCGGAAATCTTACAAATACCCCCTTAAGGTATTACAAATACCTCTCTTGAGGGTGCAATTTGTAATATAGAAACAAATACCAACGGCGTATTTGTAATTTTGAAAGATTTTTGGATTTTTTTGTAATTAGACTGAACATCAAGGGTATTTTTGTAATTAACACTACATAAAAATGCAGTGTGTATTTTTACAATGTAAACATCAGATTGCTAACTTTTTTTCTGATCACTGGACAGAACTTTGATGCCGTAGTTGGTGATATAACTATTATAGCAAATAGGTCACAATACGTTGACTTTACCCTGCCTTATACAGAGTCTGGTGTTTCCATGGTTGTACCAATCAAAGATGATAAGAGCAAAAATGCATGGATATTTTTAAGGCCACTGACATGGGAACTTTGGTTGACAAGCTTTTGCTCATTCATTTTCATAGGTTTTCTTATTTGGATTCTCGAACATCGAACCAATGAAGATTTCAGGGGCCCTCCTTGGCATCAAGTAGGCATGATATTCTGGTTTGCCTTCTCAACGATGGTCTTCGCTCACAGTAAGTTACAATTTGTTGCCAGGATAAATATTTGAAGAATTTTTAATTGCTAGTATTGACTCAATATTGAACACTTAACGGTGCTCTATGAAAATCTAAGTTCACTTAAATTATACACATCTAATACTAAAATTTACATGTTTTCTATTTTGTAGAGGAGAGGGTGATAAGCAACTTGGCTAGGTTTGTGCTAATTATATGGTTCTTGGTGGTTCTTATACTAACCCAAAGCTATACTGCTAGTCTTACTTCTATGTTGACAGTTCAGCAGTTGCATCCTACCATTACAGATGTTAATGAGCTTATCAAAAACAACGAATATGTGGGCTACCAGAACGGATCTTTTGTTTTTGAACTTCTGAAAGATATGGGTTTTCATGAATCAAGACTTTTGGCATTTAACTCACCAGATGAACTTTATGAACTATTCTCCAAAGGGAGTAGAAATGGTGGTATAGCTGCTGTTATTGATGAGATCCCATATATGAAGTTGTTCCTTGCTAAGTACTGTTCAAAGTACACCATGGTTGGTCCAACATATAAGACCGGTGGTTTTGGCTTTGTAAGTGATCCTCATTTAGCTCCTCTCTCTACTTTCAGCCTTTATATCCATAAAATGCTTAAAATGCATTTTCTCATGCTTTTTATTGTTACATATATATATGGAATAATTACAAATAATATCCCTGATATTTAGCCTAACTACAAAGAACTCCATTTATCTTTGGAAATTACAAATACCCTCTTAACGTATTACAAACAACCCCTTAAGGTGCAATTTGTAAAATATAAGCAAATGCCAATGAGGCATTTGTAATTTTAAAAGATAACAGCGTTTTTTGGTAATTATGTTAAATCTCAGGGTAATTTTTTGTAATTATTCCTATATATACACATATATTCACAGGTCTTTCCGAAAGGTTCTCCACTAGTACCTGATATTTCAAGAGCGATACTAGAAGTTACCGAGAGTAAAAAGATGATGACGATTGAGAAAAAATGGTTGGGTGACGAGACCAAATGCCCGGACTCCAGTACCTTAATCTCATCCAGCAGTATTGGCCTAGAAAGCTTCTGGGGGCTCTTTTTAATGGTAGGAATTGCTGCAGTTTCAGCTTTTATAATATATGTGATTAAGTTCCTACATGAAAATCGGCATGTCATGTATCGCTCTGATCCCCACTCAACTATATGGAGCAAGACAACAGAGTTACTACAAAGGTTCAACAACAGAGATCTCAGTTCTCATACTTTCAAGAAAACCGAACGAAGAGAGGGAGATAACAGAAGTGATTGTATTCTGAGAGTAATTGAATCACCGAACGAACATTTCCAATTAAGTCCATCAAGCTTTCCACTTACCTCTCCACGTACTAATGGCCCACCAAGTCCTGCTTTCTCAAGTCTCAAATCGCAGAACGTAGTTTTTCAAACAGAGCAAGATAGTTCATTGGAGAATAAATTCAAAATGACGCAAGGAGAAGCGCCTCAAGTGATTATACAGGAAATTTGAGCTTGTTAATAGCAATTATCGTTGATGTGGGCAGACTCGGCACATGAAAAAAATATATCAATAAGACTGGGTATGGGGGCAGTATTTTAATTTGTAAATCTAGTTCTACTGCTAACCCCAATTCCAAAATCATTTCCTCCATAAAACACTACTTTCATCTAGCATTTCAGATTTACAATCATTTTAAAATATTGAAAAATGTGATCACGTTGATAAGCTGAATCCATAAACTTACAACTTACAAGGAACAAGGTTAAGCTAATTTGTGCAAAGAGGGTGCATAAAGTCTGAAATGTGTATAGAGGGACGTTAGTGCTCGATCTGCTTTTAACATGACAATGATTCTGAGCATGATAATGGGAGTGTGCAGACAATGTATAAGTGCTATTATAATAGTAGCATTATGTGCACCCCTTAAAAATATTCTAAATACACCCACTAAATCTCTATATACACCCCTATCTTTTTTTTCAAGCTTACATTCCTCTTAGGTTTAAGAGGTGATTTTTTTCAAAAAAAATAAAAATTGACTATTATGCTATTATAATAGTAGCATTATGTGCAAAAATGTGTCAATTTTTACAGATTGAAGGTTTATGGGTTGGGTTTGAAATAATTTTGCAAATTTTGAATTTTTTATTTCGGATTCGTGCATTGTTTCACTATATTCGAATTTGTTCATAAACATGTTCGTGAACGTGTTCATATTCGAGTTCGTGTTCATGAACTTTCAATATTATTTTAGCCAACAATAAACAAACAAACAATATTAACTTTGTTCGTGAACGTATAGAATAAGTATTTCAAATTTTAAATCAAGTCATAATTGAACTATTAGGTGAGCCATTAGCGAGCTTGTTAATAAAAGATTCTAAACAAACATTATACGAGCTCGTTCATGAATATTTATAAACGAATACTAAATAAATTTATTCACGAACTATTAACGAACGAGTATACAATCATCCAAACTCTGTTCATTTCAAATTTGTATGTGGACAATGTAACAAATAAATTGTAAAGGAGTAATACTTTTGCAGAGAAGTAGTAATCATTTTTACAAAGTTAAATTCATTTTAAGACTTGCGACTTATAGTGTAGTACTTTGTAGAGAAATTACATAACTAGCTTGTATCAACTATCAAATGTTTTTTTCTCTTTCCTTTTTTTTTTTTTTTTTGGCATTTCAGAAAGAATTCCAAACTCACAAAAAAAGAAAAAGACAGTTAGATGCATATACAAAATGTTGTGTCAAGTTTCCATCAGATTCTATTTTGAAATAATATTGTTACCTATATAGATATTTCATATTCTAGACCTAACTAGACTTAACTAACACCCCTTCGGACCCCTTCTAGACTTAACTAACACCCCTTCGGACCTACACGTTTAGTTGGTCCATTTTTACGAGAACAGGAATACATTTTTTAATAAGTTGGGAGTAGTGGTTGAGGGGAGGAGATAAATTTCAAAGAAACTGAAAGATATAGGGTTCGAACCCTGGTCAACACCCTTACAACGGGTTAACAATACCACTTAATTAAGCTACAAGTTTGTGGTTCGAGAACAGGAATACATATGCACAAATAATTTCAGTCCCTTTTTAATTGAACTGCAGAAAAACTTGCAAAGTTTGTTGCTGAAGAAGAACAAATGCTTCATCAACCTCCTGGGAAGCACGAGGGAATTAGGTTTCATTTTCTCATTCCATGTTATGCAAATTCAGTAATTTCTGGAACTTTTATTAGGTGGACAAATGGATCTTCTCTCGATAACACAATAAAATCTTTTTGATCTTTTAAGCACCATTTACTTGTTTATATTTAATTTGTTTATTAGTTAGAATGCTATCAATAGTATCTATTAACCTTGGTTTCTGTATGAAGGTTGCCTCAGATTTTTTATACTTCACGTTATATTCAAGCAATAACTTATGATGATATTCCTTAGCAAATTTGAATTGTGATCCTAACGGCTGTGTAAAATTTCCATCCATTTTTTGCACTTCTTTATGAAGAATTTGGACTATGTACTCTGCAATTTGTGTAATGGCAGTAAATGTTATACTTTGTCGAGACTGAGAGGTGCCAGGGCACCCTAGCTTTATTTTTTTGTTGGTAGAAGCACTCCGAGTTAATTGTTCGAATTGTGACATGGAAATGTGTTCTTTTCGTGCATTTCCAAATTCAAAAATATTGAATATATACAACATGGAGCACTTCCTGAGTTCCCAGCTTTGGAAATGATCTGCAGAGTGTGCTTACGAGTATAAATTGGACTAAATGATGGGTTTTGGTTTTATTGGTTTTAGAGTAGTAGGCACTTATTTTCTTGATGGTTGATGTGACGATAAAATTGCCTAGGTATTAAAGCAATGACGGAGCTAAAGCTCCTATTACAGAGGCACGTGCCCCCGTAAGTTTTATTTTTCTTTGTGTTTTTATTTTGTTATTTATTGTTTATATAATATTATTCCTAAAGTTATAATTTATAAAATATTAATAATATTATAACAATAATAACATTATAATATTATAAATTGAAAAAAGTATTATATAATATTATAAAGAAAAGTGGTAATAGTGTTATATAACATGTATGATATAAATCTTTAAAAAAACAACATATTAATTACGTTAAAATGTGCCTCCATTAATTATTTTTGATATATTTTATAATTTAATTTATTGTGTGCCCCCGCTATAAGAAATTTCTGGATCTGTCCCTGTATAAAGGGGATACTAATTAGTGACTATTACAAAATTTGAAAAAATATTAAAATTTAAGCTTTCTTGTTGGAGCTACGACACTGTTGGTGTTGATTGGCCACTTCATTGGAGGTGGATATGTCACCACATTATGCAAATATGGCATTGTTGTTGGTTGATATAAAGATTGTTAGCAGATTTCTAATAAGAAGGGAACGAGGGAAGACCTGTTCTGGCTACCATGGGGGTGATTTTTATTTTTTTTTCTTTAAGAATAAAAACAATTTACATAGCATAAAAAAAATTAACGTTATCAATCTAAATTAAAAGTAACAAATTTGGGCTTATTGATAATTTTAAAATTTTTAGTACATATAATGTATTGAAGATAGTATTGTATTTAATAAATTGATACATTGTTATTGAGAATGAGGTTAATTTAGACGTGAGTGCTGTTGCATATATGTACTTGAGTGTTCGAAGCAGCAAATGTAAAGATAAAAGATGGAGGGAAAAAAAAAGAAGAGAAAACAGTTGACAGTCTATGGTTTGACTTTGAGGGAGGAGTCTTTTTCTTCTCTACTCTTTTTAATGGATGGGTTTGGTTGGGTTTGTTTGGGTTCATATTTAGAGATAACAATAACCTTCTTCGCCTGATTTCTTGACATATAATGGATGGATCGATGGATTTGATATAGGTTGAACATTTCTAAGACAATCCATGTAAGTATTTGTAGGTCCCAAGGGGTGTGAGTGTAAGGTTTAGAAGGGGGGTTGAATAAACCTTACAAACTTTTCGATTTAGTCCTTTTAAAACGTTTAGAGTTAATACTTCACAGCTAAGTCCTTGATGGACAGCTAAGTTAGTTGATCGTGAGTTAGCCACTCAACGACTTTCGATCGAAATGATGATAGAATAACTCACTATTTTGACTAAAACTTAACTCGACTGTGATATGTTTTCAGCGGAAGACTTAACATCCTTGAATTTTGGTTTAAGTTGTTTTAATACTTGATTATAGCACTTTGTTAATTATCCGATGGACAACAAATTTATCAAAGATATATCAAAATAATATGCAAATAATTAAAGTGCTGAAATGTAAGTGACACAATAAATTTTATAGAGGTTCAAGATGGGGTAATTCTTCTACTCCTCTCTTCTCCAACTCCTGGAGGAATCCACTAAGTATTGATCAATGTACAAAGTGGTTATCACCCGGATGCATGTCTTGATCACACAAATGACTTGATCCTTTGGGACTCGATGCCGAGATGCCTTGGTCACACAACAAGGCTTCTCGTGCGACTCGGCTTTTCTTCACAGGCAAATTGCTTTGCTACTACAACTCACTTGCTCAAGCTTCTTGGATTTGATCACGAAGCCCTCCAAAAACTTGAGACTGTTCGACCTTGAACCTTTCTACAATCCTTTGTGGAATGTAGACCCCTTGATTCTTTAAATGTTTCCTCTTCAACCGATTGAAGTCGTCTTTCCTTCACGGTGAGTGTTGGATTGATTTCCTTCGTAACGTAGCTTGAGGATTGAGCTTAATTGACTTGAGAATATTTCGTGTTCTGAGATATTGCTTTCTTGCTTGTAATGGTTTTCTCGTAATCAAGGTTAACCTTTTCTCAAATAGATTCCTCACCTTTTATAGTGTTCTTTTTGAAAATTTGCCCGTTGAAGAGATAGGTTAATTTTCAAAAGACACTTGTGGTCGCTTGCTTGTCTTGTTGCGATCCTTGGAATTGACATTTCCTCGTATGAATGAGTCTTCGACTTTTCGAGTTCGACACAGTGCGAGCTTCCCATTGGTTTATTCCTTTTGCACGCTTCGGGATCGAGCACTTTAAGAAAGGCGAGATGGAAGTATTACTTGTTTAAGTAATTTTCTTGACTTAAATAACGGATCCCTTTTAGTTGTCTCAACTTGATCGCTTTTCCTTAATTCCCCAGGTGACTTTGAGTCGACTTCCAATCATTGGATGACTCATCTGTCACTTCAACTTGAGACTTGGTCATGTCTTGAGTTGACTTGACCGACACTTCACTCGCCTACATCTCACCGCACCTTCATCGAGTTCCTGTCTTCTCTTCTTTGCCACACTCACCGCCTCACAATGGAGTCTTCCCTCTAGTCTCCAAATGAATTCTTGCATATTCGCATAGTGACTTAACTCACTGACCACCCTATCTATTACAATGCAATTTTACAACAAAAATGGGGTGCCAACTTTCTATTCTAAGTTTTACATGGCATTCATCAAAATCTAAAAATTAATTTCCCAACAATTTCCCCCTTTTTGATGATGCCAAAACTTAAAACATACATTCAACAATTAAATAGCAAAGATACGTCTGATAATGTAGAATCACGAATGTATGCATAGAATCAATTTTTTTATTGATCATAACATTCTTGTTCTTTACATAGTTTGTTTACAAAGTGTATCGAGCTTAACCAGAGCTTAAGGTAATCATGCTATTCTATATCTATGCAAGTATAGAAATTATACAATTTTATTCGATGTACAGAAGACTTACATACATATGCATTTACATAGTAAAGTACATGAAGGGGTGGACAGCAACACTTCATCTTCTTCGCTGCCTCCTTCTTTCCTCATCATATGCCTATGTCTTCTTCCTCGATCTATTTCTCTTCTTCTCTTCTTCACCGCTTTTTTTTCTCATATGCTTTTCCTCGCGCCTTCATCTCTTCTTTTTCTTTCTTGTTTTTCTTCCCACAGCTGAGTTTGTCTTCTATTTTCTTCTTCGATTCTCTTCACATACTCAACATTGTTCTTGGCCACTTGCAGGTTGGCTACTTCGTCGAATTCAGCCAATAGATCCCTCCTTTCTTGCCTGGATCTATATATTCAATATTTTTGGGCAAGAGATATAGGTCTGAAACCTCTTCCTCCTCCACTGCTTCTTCCTCTGCCTCTGGGCGTGTATTGTACTGCAACCTTCTTTTTCCCAAATTGACCAGCAGTGACCAGCAGAGTGACGCACAGAGTCTCCGCCTCGCCTCGGCTTCTTCACATAGCTTGAGGCCTTTTTCCCAATATAAATCCCAGGCTTGGGCCATGGACATATTTGCGAAGTAACCCTCGGATGCGAGCATCTTGAATTCATCAACAGATCTTGGCTCGGTTCCGACGTCTGAAATAGCATCAGTGTCTCTGCCTGCTGGAATGCCTCCATATTGTTTCAGTATATTCATTACTCGGGCATCCATCTTTCCTTCCACTTCCTTCATCCCTGCTTCTACTATTTTCCTCTTTTCAGCCATGGGTACTGCAGAGTGTTGGAGCGGCAGAGTCACTGGGAGTTTGCTGATGATATCAGCTGTGATAAGTCCTTGTTGGGGGGTTTTAGTAATCATCAGGGTCATATCTTTCGAACCTTCCCCCTCAACAGATTTTCCCTTCTTCTCTCTTCTTAGTTCTTCAGCTGTCTTCTCCTTCACAGCTGCGTCCTTCTTCTCAGCTTCAGAACCTTTCAACGCCTTTAGGTATTCCTCTTCCCCCTTTTTGGCATCATCAAAGGAGAGAGGAACCCCTGGAAACAAGCTAGCAATCATGAAGTCTAAGCGGTGATAGTTGAGTTATGCTTGAATCTGGCGAGTATGCTTTGCACGGAATTCGGAGCGGGTGGCGTTGGATTCACCGTCACACTTCATTTCAGCCATGAGGAGGCTGAATTTCCTCTCCATGTTCTCCTCTACGCGCAGAAGCTCTTTCTTATTAAATTCACGCAACAGCTGCATCTCTGTGTTGTGAGATTCATGCATTCGATCGATGTTTTCTTGCATTCTTCTCTTCATATCAGCATTCTCAGCCCGCCAGACTAGCAATTTATTGAACAATGTTCTGAAGTATCGAGCTTGTTCTACGCGCATTGTCTGCTGTTGTTGCCACCATTCCCGGATCCTGACAATTATTCCTCGCAGATCGGCAGTAAGATTTGCGTCTCGGTTATCCAGTCTCATGTCCAGTGAGGCCTGGTGCCTCTCCATCTTCTCTATCTCTGCAAATATGGCCTTGAAAACTTCTCGAACCTCATCTATCACTTCACTGTCTCACCAAGTGCGCCAAGCGGCGTCAAAGTCAAAGTCTGTGGGGCGATGGTGTCTATTGGAATAACGGATCGGAGTTTATGGAAACGTTCTTGATCTCTAGCGATTCTTCAAGAAGTCAGGGCGACTCGGAGAAAAAGGAAACAATTCTTCAAACGGATCATCACGGGCAACGGGAATCGCTCAATGATAACTTGTGCTCGTGAAGTTCCGGTGGAGTCGATCCTGCTGCAGCCTTGGGAGCCTGCGCATTGACTCTATTTCACCAGGGGTCTCTGTTTGTGGAGTTGACCCACTGGCCGAGCCTCACCGTCTCAACGCTTCATCGGTCTCACTAGTTTTTCCATATGAGTTGACCGTCCTCGGCCATATCGAGAAGCGTCATCGGACGATGATGAGATTTGCATGGGTGGCTCATCATCAAAATTAAAGGTTTGGCGAGTAGCCTTAAGGTCGGTCTTACTCGTTCTTGGGAGAACATCCTCACCGAGTCTTTTGGATCGGCAATAGGGGATGACTCGGCCTTCGTCTTCACCTTCGTATCCCGGAAAAGTTACATCGATTGTCTTGGGAATCGTGAAGAGCACTTATCTCCTTTTCGGATGGATCAATGATAGTAGGAGGGATGTTCTGCTTCCGTCTCTTTTTACCCCGGAAGTCTCAACCTCCCGTTGGCCTTCATTACCTCCCGCAATCTCAATCGCAGCGAGGCCTTGGGACGATCCCTTCGACAATGTTAGCTGTCTTGGGGTCTTCGAGGTGGCATCCACCGAGTCTCAACTCCATGGATTGCACTTTCATTGCCAGTGTTAACTCCCGGGCGCTCCTTCCGTGCCTCGACTACATCAACGGCGTCATTGGCTCGCAGCAGAGCGCTTGGCACTTCACCGAGAGACAGTCTCAACTGCCTGAGCCTCGTCGGCTGATAATTTGTTTGTGTATCCATTTGTTGTTCCTTCTCCACTTCGCCTCCAAGAATCATTGTTGTGAGTCACCGCAACATCCTCCGACCTTGCTTTGGGAGTGGAGGTTTCCCCTCACCGGCACACCACCGAGTGACTTGGAATGGGGTCACTCGTGTCCGGACTCCCTACTGCTTCCCTTTGAGTATTCAAATATTGGGGCGGTGGTAAGACACCTTCATTAGGGGTTGGCTCGACCGGGGTCCCCACATTCCCGCTTTCATCACCAATTCCCTTAACACCTTATTCTCGAGTGAGTAGGGGTGTGGTGGCAGCGACAACAAAGGCAATATCTTTGCACCACTCCCATTGTGTCAAGTTCCGATTGTGATCCGGAAGACTCCCTGTCCTTCCATCGCTTTTGCTCATGTAAGATCCTGGATTCTGCATGGCTTGCTGCGTTTCCAATTCTTCTATTGCGGCGGGGTCCAAATCATCATCACTCCCGAGAGAACATCGAGCGAGGGTGGGAGTGATCGTGGTCCCAGTGAAAGGACAAATATTGGCTTTCTCGCGTGCCTCGGCCTCTTCTCGCCAATCTTTCTTGCTCCTTCTCTTTAAAGATTTTTAGAATATCCAAACAGTTTTCTTCATCAAGAGCTTGGACCATCGTTGTAAGTCCAAGGAAGTTCATCGATTCCTCTTCTTCTTCAATGAACTCGGCCTTTGGAACTGCTTCCGTTGATCGACTTAGCTTCCACTTCCTCCATTCTCGCAGATGATTTTGAATGTCCGGATAAGGTGGAGACAATATCATCGATCATCGTCATTCTCCTCTTTGCCGACCTTCAGAGCGAGAATTGAGGGTAGCAGACTTTGCCGCCGACACCCTAAGCAAGATTCTGTTGCGGGAGGGGATACAACCCCACAACAGGAGAGTTTGCTTTCTCGCTTGTTTGTGTGTCTCAAATGTGTCTCGACGACACCGTTGTCTTGATTTGCCTCTCTGATCGGCCCCAAAGAGACTTGGATGTTTTATCTACAATTTCTAGAGACTCTACTTCTCCAAATAGCCTCCCAGATCTGCTTTCAAATGAGTGGTGACTTAGCTTGTTTCTCAAGCTCAAAACGCTTGAAGAGTCTTCTTCTTTTAGTCCTTACCGGAGGGATTTCTAGCTCGGATAAGGTTTCTTCTGAGTCCTGGGCGGCGGGGGTCGGTGCTGTTGTCTTTTTCTGAGGAGCTAGCCGTCTCGGCTTATCAGTCCTCTTTTTCTTGATAACCGGAGAAGGTATTTGACGTTCCTTCTCCGCTACGGCTGCAGGGGCAGGTGACTCGGCTGCAGGGGCAGGTGCATCTTTTGTTTTCTTTTTCTTTCTTTGCAGAGGCAATCTTCTTCTTCGTGCGCAGGGGGCAAATTCTTCCTGGAGAGGAGAAGACAATTGTTTCTTTAGGGCCAGCTGATTCCCCCTCACTCGTATCAGCCCTCTTGGCGTAAGCTCTCTTCTGTGCTCCGAAAAGGTTAGACCGGAATATTTTCTTGTTTACATGGAACGCCTTCCATGTCGAAGAGGGACTCCTTTAACTTCCATCATCCGACCAATCACCAGGCCATACCCTAGGGATCCTCCAAACGAACCATCCTCCTTGAAGGATTTATTCCCAATATTCTGGCAGAGTCTGCTGTATACGAACTCAGCCCAGTTCACCTTCTTCTCTTCAATGATCGCAACCATTACGATCAACTTAGTTTTGGACAGCTGGTTAAAGCTTCCAAATTTGATGTCTATGCATTTGGCAACAATGTCCAACAGTTTGTGGTAGTCCTCCTTCAACAGCTTCTTGTCAGCTGTGTAGACAACCTTCGCAGCACAGTCGTGTTTGGCTACTTCCTTCCATGCAGCAGCCAAGTTAATATCAGCTTCATAAATCTCCGGCACTCCTTCCGCCGGCAACAAACAATGTTCTGCCAAATCCTTGGCAGTTATGGTGAAGTCTTTCCCGTGAATAGAGGACTTGATGCCCTCATCGTGAACTTCAGCGTTCACATAGAACTGTGCGACCTCCTCCACGTAGGTCATCTGAAACTTCATCGACAAAAAGGGTTTCAGTCCTGATTTCTCCAACTTCTCTGCTATTTTCTTCACAAGGGTTTCGTCTGACCCTTGTTTGATCATGCCTTCGAAATCCACAGTAGATCCCGTGTGGATTTGCTTTCCCAACTTGACAAAGTCGTACATAGATGCCATTTCTCGAAGATTTACCGAACTAAACAATGAAAAATAGGCTTTGAAGATTTGTAGGGTCTTAAGAGTAAAAATGCTTTCTTTGCTCTTGAGAGAGATGAACAATTTTGGTAAAGTGAGGGAAAATCGGACGAAATGGTATATGTATGGGTTATGAAAGGACGTGTGGGTGGTTTTTGAAATTTAATCAAGATCAACGGCTCAGATTTTGCACGCCGATTAACATTTAATTTCTTGCATTTAATGCGGCAGCATTTATATCCAATCATAAGCTTGGTGTGCAGGTTTTGACTGTACACGTGATAATTATGCTGACGTCATTCTTAAAAACATTCCCGCTTAGTAAAAATGACTGCGTTTTTGTCACTTTGCTCATAAATGTTTCAGCTTACTCCTTAGCTGATTTAACTCTTCTCTTTTTGCACATAGGCACTCACCGTCACTAACTCGATGCAAATTCTCGATTCTCCGATACGGTGATTCACTTAGCCGATTCAGAGTTCACTCTTTTTCATCTTTTCATGTTCCATCTCTTTTCTTTGAGTCTTAAGTGTCGGTTCACTCAATTAACCCTAATTCATGTTGAGTTCTTCAAATCTTGATTCACATAATGGTTTTGTGAATATATCGCCTAACCGCTTATCGCTGAGATATATTCCAAGGTGATGTCCTTCCTTTCTACATGATCTCTTATGAAGTGATATCGACATCAATGTGCTTTGTTCTTGAGTGCAACACAGATTTTGAGTGATTGCAATTGCACTTGTGTTATCACACATAATTGGAATTTTCTTTTCTTCAACTTCATAGTCTCTCACTGCCTCATCCATAAGACTTGGGCACAACAAATTACCCCAACTATGTATTCTCGTTCACCGTGGGAGGTAGCTATTGAATTTTGCTTCTTGCTAAACCAGAAATTAACCTATTTCAAGCATTTGACATGTACCGAGGTACTTTTTCTCAAACTCTACATCCAACATAGTTAGAGTCCGAGTAACCAATTAGCTTGAATCCACCTTCCTTAGGATACCATAAGCCAACTTCTTAGATTCCTTTCAAATATCTCAAGATTCTTTTTGGTCATCATGTGGCTTTCTTTTGGAGCAATTGAAATCTTGCACATACACCTACAAAGAAAGGTGATGTCCGCCCGCTTGTTGTGAGATAGAGCAATGATCCAATAAGTGCTCAGATCTTGTTTGATCCACATGCTTGCCATCCGCATCCATATCCATTTTGACGATGTATTCATTGGTATTTTCACGAAGATTTCTATTCCATACCAAATTTTTCATTAAATCTCTCGTGTATTTTGTCCGACTTATGAAGGTTCCATTCCTTCAAATTGTTTTACTTGGAGTCCAAGGAAGAATGTCAACTCTCCCATCATGCTCATTTCAAATTTTCTTTGCATAATATTTGAGAATTTATCACACAGCTCTTTGTTTGTGGATCCAAAGATGATGCCATCCACATATATTTGAACAAGCAGTATACTCTTCCCATCTTGAATTCTCAAGAGGGTTCTATCCACTTTGCCTTTTGTGAATCCGTTCTCGATCCAGAATTAATTGTGATAATGTATCATACCATGCTCTTGGTGCCTTTCAATCCATATAAAGCTTTCTTGAGTTTGTATACTTTATCTCCAAGAGTCTTCTCGCTCAAATCCTGGAGGTTGTTCAACATACACTTCTTCCTCCAATAACCTATTAAGGAATGCACTCTTTACATCCATTTGATATACAATGAAGTTCTTGTGAGCAGCATAGGCAAGAAACATTTTTATGGCTTCCAATCTTGCCACAGGAGCAAAAGTTTCATCAAAATCTATTCCTTCTTCTCGGCAACACCCTTTGGCTACCAATCTTGCTTTGTTTCTTACCACTGATCCTTCCTCATTCATCTTGTTTCTAAACACCCATTTAGTGCCAATAACATTTTGATGGGTAGGTCTTTGAACAATTTCCCACACTTTGTTTCTTTCAAACTGATTCAGCTCTTCTTGCATGGCTTGAATCCAATGTGTGTCATCCAATGCTTGTGACACATCTTTTGGCTCTATTTGTAAGATAAAACAAGTGAACATAGCTTCTTGTTGAATTCTGGATATGGTTTTCACACCTTCTCTTACATCTCCAATGATTAGTTCTGGTGGATGATCTCTCAGCCACCTTACATCAGGTTCGAGTAAGTTAGCTGGACTCAGTCGTCTTGCAGCTGTGTTATTTTGATCAGCTCTCTCATCATCACTTTGCTGCATATTTCCCAACTGTCTTTGAGACTCAACTATCTCATCTTAATCTGGTTTATAATTCCACTTTTTACTTCAACATAGGGACTCTTCTCGCATGGTAGGGTCGATTCAAACTTATCACCGACTCTTCAATGTCTTCTCCATTTACATTGGGCTCATCAAACACCACATGGATGGATTCTTCGTAACCATTGTCCTCTTGTTGAGCACCATGTAGGCTTTGCTTTCACCGAGTATCCCAAAAAGATACCTTCATCGACTTTAGCATCAAAAGCCTTTAAATTGTCTTTGCCATTGTTATGGATGAAGCATTTGCATCTAAATATTCTAAAATATGCAACATTTGGCTTTCTCCCCGTCCATCTCATAGGAGTCTTTGTCACCGTCTGCTTATCATGCATCTATTTTGAGTATAGATGTCTTTGTGTTTATTGCTTCACCCAAAATCTTTTAGCAGACCCGCTTGACTAACATGGTCATTGCGGCTTCTTTGAGAGTTCTTTCTTCCTTCTTTCTCGCAACTCCATTCTCATTGTGGAGTCCTTGCTGCAGAGATAATTCATGAGCAATACCATTTTCAATACAATACGAGTTATTATACCATTGACAAACTCGGTTCCTCTCCGTCGATCTTATTTTGATAATGGTTTGACTCTTCTCATTTTGGATTCTCTTCAACAACTGGGTAGTTTTCGCAAGGTTTCTTTCTTCTTACACATGAAAATTGTCCACGTGTATCTTGAGTAGTCATCTACCGCCACCAAGTGTGTATTTCTTTCCACTTATGCTAGCTGGTTCAACAGACCAAATAGATCCATATGTAGCAATAGTGTAATATTCTTGTTGAAGATGGACATGTCTTTTCTTTGAATGATGATTTGATTTGCTTTCCCATCCGCATGCATCACATACACTCTCCTTCTTGTATACTTCGAGTCCTGAAGTCCTTCTACAAGATTACTTCTTGCAAGTTTGTTAATAGTTTTGAAATTCAGGTGACTCAGCTTCTTGTGCCACAACCAACTTGATTCGGCTGTGCTCTTTGCTAGTAGACAAGTGCTTGGTGTTGCAGTTGACCAATCCACCACATACATGTTCTTTTGTCTGCATCCTTGTAGCACTACTTCATTAGATTCATGTTCTTGATTTGGCACACTCCCATATTGAATCCAACATTATAGCCCTTTGTCACAGTTGACTTATGCTTAGTAAGTTGAAATTGAGGCCTTCAACATATGCAACATCCGTAATTTCTAATCCATTTTTCTTGATGGATCCAATGCCTCTTATTTCTCTTAGAGCTTCATTCCTCCAAATATGACTTTTGCACCTCTAACTTCCTTAAATTTTGACAGATATTTCTTGTTTCCTGTCATGTGTCTGGAACAGCCACTATCCATGTACCAGGTTCCTTGGCACTCAGTTGTTCCTTGAACCTGCAATCAAGGAAATTAGGTTTTAGGTACCCATACTTGTCCGGGTCCTGAGGGGTTAGTATTGTAAGATGATCCAACCAACCTATAGCCAAATGATTTGACTCTAAGAGGTTGCCATCTATCAATGTCATAATCATAATTAATTTTGGCAAATTGCTTGGGGTTTTAGGTTCATACAAAATTGCCTCTTTTGTCTCGTATGCCTGTGCATGTGTTTTAGCAATTGCCTTCCTTGGGTAGTTGTGATACCTCGTGCGTAGTGTTTGGGTGCATATGTGTGCTTTGGGATAGCTCTTTTGCCTTTGGAATGGCCTTTCTTTGAGTTTTAGGCCTTTGCCATCTAGGCATGTATTCCATAGGTCTTTGCTGATAGTTCACATTGTTCCAATCAGCTTGGCTTGGATAATTTCTACCATTCCCATCATATGTGTTCCTTTTATGGAATTTCTGGGGTTTTTGGTAGCTCTGTTTCTTCTTTACAGAGTACTTTCTGTTTTGAGTTTGCTGAGGAATTCGGCTGGATTTCTTCTCAACTCGCCCTTTCAAAGATACTCACCGGGTCATTTTTCCTTTTCCTTTATAACCAAGGCCAGTTTGGTTGTGATTGTGCTTTGGAATGAATGTGTGTGCACCATTCGGAGTCTTGGATTTTTGAGATACTTCATTGCTTGAAGATCATTTTTCCAAAATCACTTTAGGAGCTTGGCTTAGCATAGAGGAATTAAATCCTAAGCCTGTCTTATCTCCACATTCTCTTTGGCTCATAATAAGATCATCCAAAGATTTAGATGCCTTAGTGAATGAGGCAATCACATTTTTGAGGTCATTTTCCCTCTTTTCTATAGCAAATATCTCTGCTTATTAACTTAACATTTTCAAATTTTTATTTCTTTATTCTCATCGGCTATGTGACTTAGAGTACTCGGCTCCTTAGTCACCTATGAGTTTTGGCTTTTGAATTTTGCGACTATTTTCATCATTTAGCAAAGTGTGTGTGAGGTTTTAATGTGCTCAAAGTCTTTCATCATTTTGCCTAATGAATCATAAAGATTAGTGGGTGATGAGGTGTGTGTGTCACAAATCACTATCACTAGTGTCCGAGTGAGATGAGTTAGAGTGTACCTCATCTTCTCGGCCAGTTGGTCTTGTTCTTTGGCCATTAAACATATCAAGGCTTCTTCTTCGTGAGTCACTTGAGTAGTCGATTCACTACTCTCTCGAGTCTCTTGTGTCTTTTGACTTAATTAGCCTCTCGGATCTCTGCAGCCTAACATTGCCTTTTTTCTTCTTTGTTCTTTCTCTCAAGACTTTTCTTTCCTCTTCATTCCTGTATTTGTTGACTACTGATATAGGCAATCAATGGCATAGTGACCGGGTTGCTCATAGTTCCAAAGATAGATTTTCAACCTTTTGATCGATTCTTTCCATCCTTGGATTGTCGGCTCTTTGATACTCAACCTTTTGATGCTCTTTTCTTTTGGGTGGCCTATCTTCCTTGACTTGGAGGGAGCCGAGTGTCTTCTGGAGGATTCACCTTTGCCTCTTTTGTAATTCTTGTTGAAGAATTTGTTAAACCTTTTAACCAAAGGCAATCTCCTCTTGGTCAATGACTTCCTTGACCTCGGCTCTTTTACCATCCTTAACTATTAGAGCAGCTTATTTTGGGCACAAATTGTCTCCTCTAGGTCTTTTCTTCTCACCTAAAATTCGTAGGCTTTGAGATCCGAGAATAGCTCATGGTTGGATGTTTTTGATAGGTCCATGGAGTGTCTCGGGGCCATGACTTTCATTTCCCATTCACCGGGAGACTTCTTAGAATCTTCATACACATTTCCTTCTCGTGTATATTCTTTTCCAAGTAAATCTTGATAGCTCATTGGTAATTTACGTGACCGAGCATCCAGTTGATCCAAGGTTTCTCCTACAAGCATCTTAAAATTTTCAAATTTTTGTATAAAGAACAGATAGTTTATTTTCCTTGATTTGCTCGAGCCTTCACAAATCGGGGTTAGCTTATCCTGATTTCTTTTGCGATCTTGCGATTTGACTTTGTTGAACATGGCTTTGTCCATAGTTTTGTAAAGAATGTCCTTGGCCACGTTGTCCAAGTTGTATCTTTTTCTGTCATCATTTGTCCATTCACTCTTGGTTTTTCAACCATAGCCGGTCCGGGAGCAACATCCTCTTCTCTTCACTTGCAGCAGCCTCCTTGCAATGTGTTTACTTTTAAAATTTGCAAAGGGCCCATCTTCTACTACTATCCACATTTCATCGTGTAATGCTGATAGATGAGCCTGCATACGAATTTTCCAATCATCAAATTCCTCAATTGTAAACATAGGGATGCGTGTCAAATTTTCTTCCATGATAATAACTTTGCTGAATAAAAGAGTTTTGAAAGATCAAGTGCTAAAGCAAGCTTTGAGAGATTGGAGATCTAGTTCAGTAACCAGTGCGGAAGGCTCAATGAACCAACCGCTTTGATACCACTTGTAGGTCCCAAGGGGTGTGAGTGTAAGGTTTAGAAGGGTGGGTTGAATAAACCTTACAAACTTTTTGATTTAGTCCTTTTAAAACGTTCAGAGTTAATACTTCACAGCTAAGTCCTTGATGGACAACTAAGTTGGTTGATCAGTAGAGTTAGCCACTCAATGACTCGATCGAGCCGTTGATAGAATAACTCAGCTGTTTTGACTAAAACTTAACTCGACTGTGATATGTTTTCAGCGGAAGACTTAACACCCTTGAATTTTGGTTTAAGTTGTTTTAATACTTGATTATAGCACTTTGTTAATTATCCGATGGACAACAAATTTATCAAAGAAATATCAAAATAATATGCAAGAATTAAAGTCTTTGAAATGTAAGTGACACAATAAATTTTATAGAGGTTCAAGATGGGATAATTCTTCTACTCCTCTCTTCTCCAACTCCCGGAGGAATCCACTAAGTATTGATCAATGTACAAAGTGGTTATCGGTCCGGATGCAAGTCTTGATCACACAAATGACTTGATCCTTTGGGACTCGATCCGAGATGCCTTGGTCACACAAATGGCTTCTCGTGCGACTCGGCCTTCTTCACAGGCAAACTTGCTTTGCTACTACAACTCACTTGCTCAAGCTTCTTGGATTTGATCACGAATCCCTCCAAAAACTTGAGACTGGTTCGACCTTGAACCTTTCTACAATCCTTTGTGGAATGTAGACCCCTTGATTCTTCAAATGTTTCCTCTTCAACTGATTGAAGTCGTCTTTCCTTCACAGGTGAGTGTTGGATTGATTTCCTTCGTAACGTAGGCTTGAGGATTGAGCTTAATTGACTTGAGAATATTTCAGGTTACAGATATTGCTTTCTTGCTTGTAATGGTTTTCTCAGGTAATCAAGGTTAACCTTTTCTCAAATAGATTCCTCAGCCTTTTATAGTGTTCTTTTTTGAAAATTTGCCCGTTGAAGAGATAGGTTAATTTTCAAAAGACACCTGTGGTCGTTGGCTTGTCTTGTTGCAGTCCTTGGAATTGACATTTCCTCGTATGAATGAGTCTTCAGCTTTTCAGAGTTCTGACATAGGTGCAGAGCTTCCCATTGGTTTATTCCTTTTGCACGCTTCTGGGACTGAGCACTTTAAGAAAGGCAGTATGGAAGTATTACTTGTTTAAGTAATTTTCTTGACTTCTGTGCAACGGATCCCTTTCAGTTGATAAAAATGGAGTATGGAAGTATTACTTGTTTAAGTAATTTTCTTGTTTAAGAAAGGCAATATGGTTGGAAAAGCATTTTCGTATTTGATTTTGTAAGTTATCTCTATGTTGGACTTGTAGATGGTCAAATCGAGTCATTTAATTTTCTGAAAATTGATAAAAATGTTACATTAATAAAACACATAAAATAAACTAATTTTTTTAATACCAAAATTAAGCATAACATTGTGATACTTTTAGTTTTTATGTTTGAGAACCCATTTCAAATTGACAACAAATATCTCCAAATGTCTGCCTCGCCTCAAATATTTAGTTGAGTTATTGAAAAAAGAAATATTAAAAAATAAGGGGTCGACGGCGGCCCCAAATATACACACTAACACAAAAAATAAGTTCCATTTATAATCAAATGAACCTCAAGTGTCAACAATGTTATTCCTACTTTGTAGGGGCCTCATACTGTAAATCAGAGTGAAAGTTAGAAATAGACTGATTTTGTGAAATAGAGATGTGGAAACGACATATTGTGAAAGCAATGATATTTTTGAAAGCACTGCTTCGTTATGCTTCTCTTATAATAATTGATTTGGGGTACTGTTAAGTGTGAAACCAGTGCTATTCTTGGATAAGTTCCATGCTTTCAAAAGAAACACAATTATGCAAGTCTAAGTTTTTTTTCTTCAGAAAATGAACATTTGGGCACTTTAAAATATTCGAAGGCCACGTTTTGTAGGATTCCCCCTCCTCTATTTAGATTAACTAGTAATACGCACGTGCGTTGCACGTGATTCATATAACTTTACAATTTTTTTTACTAATTGTATTGAAAGATTAATGTATATTTAAGGTGTATTACAAATAAATAATAAAAATCAAACAAATAACTAATTAAAATAAAAATTTCGAGTTACTTTAAAATATTTAATTGTATAGATAATTTTGAATGATTAAATTTTTTTTAGAAGAATTACCTTCTAGATATGGAAAACTTGAATAATAATATAACTAAATAATTTTATAGTTATGATTACAATATTTAATCATTTTCTTGTCAGATTTTGATGGTTGGAAAATTTTTTTCGTATTTGATTTTGTGAGATATCTTTTTGTTGGACTTGTAGATGGTCAAATCGAGTCATTTCATTTTCTGAAAATCGATAAAAATGTTAGATTAATCAAACACATAAAATAAACTAATTTTTTTATACCAAAATTAAGCATAACATTGTGATACTTTTAGTTTATGTTTGAGAACCCATTTCAAATGGACAACAAATATCTCCAAATGTCGGTCCCGCCTCAAACATTTAATTGAGTTATTGAAAAAAGGAATTAGAAAAATAAGGGGTCGACGACGGCCCTGAACATACATACTAACACAAAAAAGAAGTTCCATTTATAATCAAATGAAACATCATTTAACATACATATTGAGTACTGACAAAACATTCTTAGAAAACTATGGAGTTAAGACTTTGGTACATTTTATATTTTACACGATATGAACGACATTTTATACTATGGAGTTAATACATAAAAACTTATTAAATATTGATTTCAATTAATTGAGAATTTAATATTAATTAACTTAATAAAATATTAGGGATCACGTGCAATGCACGTGCTCCTTACTAGTTTGCTAAAAAGTATATCAATTCTTTAAAAAATAAATATGACAAAAGAACTCACTCTATCAAGATATTCGGTTACATCGTTCCTTAGGTCATTGGGAAGACAGAGCATTTCCTCTTCATCAATCCCCATGATCTCTTGCCATTTCTGTTGCTCATACCTCATTATGTGCTTCCTCATTATTTTAGGTAATGCACGGTGGGACATCCAGTTCCCCATATTCCGTCTTTTTTGTTTAATCACCTCCATTCTCTGTGTTCCGGACTGCAAATACATCTGTTGCACCAATATTCAAAATTCTTATTAATATTACTAATATTTGTTCAAAAAACATTGAAAAACATTATAAATTCACTCACACGAATACTCCCAATAAAAATCCACATATTGATATGACAATAGAGAAAATATCTTCTTCGACTAAGGTTCTGGCCCAAAGAACTAAAAAAACAATAGTTAAGACCTATACAAACAAACATCATTTCTCGGGAAGTAATATTTGTCTAGGAGAATACCTAATTTTTTTGAGTGACCAAAAGAGACAATATGACAGCTTCCGAAAATGCCATCTTGATTCAAGAATGCCACTTTTAATGGCGTCAAACCATATCCCCATGGATTTGGGAGTTATCGAACTATTTTCCTTGCAAGTGGCTTGTAAACATCTTGAAGGGTCATCGCCACATGGCTTGTGCCAACAAGTTGCTTATCCCTCTATCGACATAAGATACCAAATCCCGCCTATCGCCTCACATAGCACCAAACACCCAACGATCAAATATATATTTTGTTAATCAAAGGCACACAATCTGTTTCAGCATAATTAAAACTTACAAGACAGGCAAGAATGCGTAGCAAAGGATTGATAACAACTCCAGTCCATGCTCTATTGATTAGTGTGCCAGATGTTTGTATAACTTGTTTATATAAAGGCCAAAAATGGATTAACCGTGGTAGATATTGAAGAACTACCACAAATTTTAATATATGTTTCGTGTGTTCGTACGCATTCAATTTGGAAAAACTTAGTAATATAGCCTATAATGAAAAAGTAAAAATGATGATTAGATAAAATCACAAAAATGTAGTATCCTATGTAGGGGATAGTTATACGAATTGTACTGCAAGTTTCTTGTACGTGTGGAACTGGAAGAACTAGAAAAACTGCAATGACATCGAGGAGAAAGTAGGTTATCATATATCTCCGCATAAATACCAATTGAAAACGTATATGCATGCAGTAGACCACGTCTACTAGTGAACGTAGAATGACAACAAATATCTTCCAGTATTGGTCCCGCCTCAAACATTTAGTTGAGTTATTAAAAAAAGGAATATAGAAAAATAAATGGTCCACGAAGGTCCCAAACATACACACAAACACAAAAAATAAGTTCCATTTATAATCAAATGAACCTCGAGTAAAAACAATGTTATTCCTACTATGTAGGTGCCTCATACCGTAAATCAGAGTGAAAGCTAGAAATAGACTGATATTGTGAAATACAGATATGGAAACGAGATATTGTGAAAGCAATGATGTTCTTGAAAGTAGTGCTTCATTATGCTTCTCTTATAATAACTGATTTGGGGCAGTTAAGTGTGAAACCAGTGCTGTTCTTGGAGAAGTTCCATTATTGCTTTCAGAAGAAACAAAACTATGCAAGTCTAAGTTTTTTTAAAAAAAATGAACATTTGGGCACTTTAAAAGATTCGAATGCTAGGTTTTATAGGATTCGTGTTCACTTGATTTTATACCATTGATTTGGGCTTCCTAGACTTGAGTTTTGTGTTGTTTTTGAGTATTTTGAGTCATTTGAGTAGCCAAGCCATGTTGAGAGCCAATTATATTGAGTTTATAGTCATAGTAATGAATCGGGTATCAAAAGAAGTACAAACAAGCAAACAACGAGAGATTGATTTGAAGAAACGTCCAAACGCGTCTGAAATTTCCATTACTTGCAGCATTTCATATTTTGGCCATAACTCTCTCTACAAAATTGATATTGAGATGATTCAACTGGATATGGAAAGCTAAGAGATAGGGCTACAACTTTTATGAAGGGCACAAAAGCAAATTCGGACATTAGGTGGGTGAAAAAAACGCACGAAATGCAGCACCGATCTGGGTGACGGTGTTTTTTTGGCTAGTGGCTGCAGCCACGGGGTGGGTTTTTGTGCGTATGACATGGTTGGGCGCCGCAGCGCCCCTGGGCGGAATTTCCTATGTTCCTCCACATTTTTCTTGAACTTTTGAGGGGCTATAAATAGATAAATGGGAGGCTTCATCTAGGGAGGGAGGAAAGGCTGAGAATACACCCAGGAACACAAGAAACACATCAATTTCATCAAGGAAGAATCAAGGGAAGAATCGGGTCGAATCGGAGCTTGAGGATTGAAGATTAATCGAGAGATTATCTATTTCCCTAAGTTTTCTCATTCTTTGTGCTTTAATCTTTCATTTTAGCTTCTTATGAAGATGAACAATTTGTCTATGAGTTGTTTATTTATAATGAGTAGCTAAACTTCTTGTGATTTCCGAGTTTTGGAAATAGATTAATTGAACTCTTGTTGATTGTTTTAATCTTAATTGAAGTTATTGTCTTGAAGCCTATTTGAGTACTTTGTTCTTATTCTTGTTTTATCATTTGGCCAATGATTTAGCATGTTTGATATATTGATTCATAATTCGAGAGATGAGTTTCAATATTAGATCTTGAGTACTTGACATGAATATTTGCATAATCGAGAGGTTTGTGAATATTTGTGAGGATATTTGATCTTTTGTGCATTTGGAAGTTGTGTATCTTATGTTGAGTAGAGATACTAGCATAGATATTTCAATCTACACTTTATATACATCTCGAGAGGGAAGATAAAATACCGTTGTGATCGTCTTATAGGTGTATTGATAATAACTTTGTCTTTGATTAAATCGTAAAACAAGAGGAATATTAATTGAAACCATAACCCGGGAATCCATTTCATTTCCCTTGGTAATTCCACTATTATTTTCATCTTGTGTTTTTGTGGTTATTCTTGTCTTTTCTTCCACAACAATCATTTAATTTTGATCGTCTAAATAAAAATAAGGCTATCTTAGTTCAATACTTAGCGCATTAATTTATTAGTCTCCGTGGATACGACCTTGCTTACCCTATTCTATAAACTACACCGTACACTTGCGGTGAAGCTAAAAATAAGGCTAACAAGTTTTTGGTGCCGTTGCCGGGGACTAATACAATTTTTGGTGCTAATATTGCGATAGATAGAATTATTCTTAATTTAGACATTTTTTTTTATTTTTTTTCATTTTTCTTTTGTAAATTCTACTTCTACAATGCTTGATTTGTTTCTTTGAATTGGTATAGGTGCACCTATTCGGATGGAAGAGGCAAAACCATCTTTGGAAGACGCCCTCATTTCATTCATGAATCAAACGACTTCATTTATGAGTCAAATAAATTTATTCATGAGGGAAATGAGAAATAGCCTTACCAAAAACGAAGCAAAGATGGACTAGATGAAGTTGCAATTGACACAATTGGCCAATACTATGGATTCACAATTGAAAAATCTCGAGACTCAAATGGGCCAATTAGTTACAATAGTTGGTGGGCAACATCAAAAGAGCCAATTTTAAAGCACCATCAAGCCAACTCGAAGGAACAATATAGTGTCATTCATTGAAGGAATGATACCGAATACGAGGAGTTGAAGATCCTGGAAGAGCAAGAAAGTTTAGAACCACACACAGATTGTATGTCTATGCACGGTCAAATAGTATGTGGCGCTGAAAAGGAACAAAAACAGGACAAGGAACACACAACCCAAGTGTGTACGAATGAGCAGTTCGTGCGAGATATTATAAGAAAGTTGTTCCAGAACGAGAAAAATACTGATCATACGTATGCAAACGAACAACATACACGTAAACCAGATCAGTATATTCCTACGCCAGGACTCAAATCCTTGCTTGGACACCCCAAGTATGCATTATTAGGTGCAAGTAAGGCAAATATGGCACTTGACCATGACCCAAAGCAGCTAATATATGCATTCAAGGGAGGCACCAATTCATACGTCGAGCTATAGACGGTAAATCTAGCGCTTGTTGGGAGGCAACCCAATGGTAACTTCACATTTTCTTTCTTGAAATTCTATCTTTTCCCTTGTTTCGATATAATTTCATTCAAGTTTGGGGGGAGAGTTAGTATTTTGATTTGAAATGTGTGAGTATTTTGATTTGAAGTGTGTAAAAAAAAAAAAAATGCATTTGTTTGTGTGTTTTCATATAGTTGCATGTAGAGCATTTTAAGTTGCATTTGCATTAGTAGCATGTTTACAGTTTTAGCATGTTTATTGCTTTCATAGATTTTAGGGAGTGAGTTAATCTCTTGATTGTAACTTGTGATTGATTTTGAAAATTTTGTATTGTTTGGATTGAGTGTTGAGCTTGAGTTGATTGAGCCATGAATAGATAACATTGAGCATGTTAAGATGGAAAACTTGGTTTGATGCTTTGAATTACATATTTACAAGCCTGTGAGCTTTTGAGCCTTTACTGCTTTCATCATATGCAGTCTTGTTTGTGATTTGAGTGTATCATTCATGTTGTTAGAATTCTATAACTTGCTCTGGTATCTCTATCAAAGTCACATGTTGTTTGCGAATTGTGAAAATGATTAAGGCCATTTTTGTTAGCCCTTCAAGCCTTTTGCTTACCTAGTGATGTTGAAATCCCTAGTTAGCCAACTTGAGCCTATTGCTTAATTGTTGATAGCCACAATTCAAAACTTAACTTGATATATTTGTTACCCTACACTTGAGCGTATAGCATTTGAGTAAAGGGATTAAATGAGGTTGAATGGGTGAAATCAAAATTTTAGAAGATAATGTAGAGTTGGTTAATGGGAACAAAAGAGAAAGAAAAAGGAGATATGAAATGTTGAAAACTCATATAAGAGTCCAAAAAAAAAAAATTGTTCGATGAATGAGTTTTCTTTGAATGAACTTGGAGGTTAAGAATTGTAATGTGAATGGTTGAGTTTACAAAATAAAGGGGATGGAGATAAGAAGAGTTGGTGAAAATGAGAGGTGATTTGAGTAGCATATTGAGCTTTAATGTAGATGAATTATATGCTCACCGGCCTATACGCTCGAGTTTGAGTCACTCTATCCATATTTTCCTACCCCAACCAAAGAGCCTTCATTACAACCAAATGAAAAAGTCCTTTTTGATTCACAATTTTGCATACATCCTAGTGGCGGAGATATGAGACGATTTGCAAGCCTATGGTAATTCTGCAATATTGAATTGAATTGAGCGTAAACACGTCCTATATTCATTCGAGATGAGAGTATACACTTGATCTTTGTGAGGTGTAATTCTTAGCATTTACCATGGTTTCTTTAATATGTGCTCTATGTTAGATGTTTAAGGCTTGGTTAATTCATTGCTTGATACCTACGATGAACAATACAAAATTTTATGGAGTTGTTGTGCATTCTACTTTTAATTACTCCCAGTCATGTTTTGTCTTGTTTTTAAAAGTGTTGACCGGGACGGCCAACAGTTTAAGTTTGGGGGTATTTGTTCACTTGGTTTTATACCATTGATTTGGGCTTCCTAGACTTGAGTTTTGTGTTGTTTTTGAGTATTTTGAGTCATTTGAGTAGACAAGCCATGTTGAGAGCCAATTATATTGAGTTTATAGTCATAGTAATGAATCGGGTATCAAAAGAAGTACAAACAAGCAAACAACGAGAGATTGATTTGAAGAAACGTCCAAACGCGTCTGAAATTTCCATTACTGGCAGCATTTCGTATTTTGGCCATAACTCTCTCTACAAAATTGATATTGAGATGATTCAAGTGGCTATGGAAAGCTAAGAGATAGGGCTACAACGTTTATGAAGGGCACAAAAGCAAATTCGGACATTAGGTGGGTGAAAAAACCGTACGAGCGCTGCAGCGCCCGATACAGGGTGACGGTGTTTTTTTTGGCTAGGCGGGCGCTGCAGCGCCCAACGCCCGCGCTGCAGCGCGCGGGCGGGTTTTTGTGCGTATGACATGGTTGGGCGCCGCAGCCATCCCGGCGCCCGGGCGGAATTTCCTATGTTCCTCCACCTTTTTCTTGAACTTTTGAGGGGCTATAAATAGATAAATGGGAGGCTTGATCTAGGGAGGGAGGAAAGGCTGAGAATACACCCAAGAACACAAGAAACACATCAATTTCATCAAGGAAGAATCAAGGGAAGAATCGGGTCGAATCGGAGCTTGAGGATTGAAGATTAATCGAGAGATTATCCATTTCCCTAAGTTTTCTCATTCTTTGTGCTTTAATCTTTCATTTTAGCTTCTTATGAAGATGAACAATTTGTCTATGAGTTGTTTATTTATAATGAGTAGCTAAACTTCTTGTGATTTCCGGGTTTTGGAAATAGATTAATTGAACTCTTGTTGATTGTTTTAATCTTAATTGAAGTTATTGTCTTGAAGCCTATTTGAGTACTTTGTTCTTATTCTTGTTTTATCATTTGGCCAATGATTTAACATGTTTGATATATTGATTCATAATTCGAGAGATGAGTTTCAATATTAGATCTTGAGTACTTGACATGAATATTTGCATAATCGAGAGGTTTGTGAATATTTGTGAGGATATTTGATCTTTTGTGCATTTGGAAGTTGTGTATCTTATGTTGAGTAGAGATACTAGCATAGATATTTCAATCTACACTTTATATACATCTCGAGAGGAAGATAAAATACCGTTGTGATCGTCTTATAGGTGTATTGATAATAACTTTGGCTTTGATTAAATCGTAAAACAAGAGGAATATTAATTGAAACCATAACCCGGAATCCATTTCATTTCCTTGGTAATTCCACTATTATTTTCATCTTGTGTTTTTGTGGTTATTCTTGTCTTTTCTTCCACAACAATCATTTAATTTTGATCGTCTAAATAAAAATAAGGCTATCTTAGTTCAATACTTAGCGCATTAATTTATTAGTCTCCGTGGATACGACCTTGCTTACCCTATTCTATAAACTACACCGTACACTTGCGGTGAAGCTAAAAATAAGGCGAACAATTCCCCCTCCCCTATTTAGATTAACTAGTAATACGCACGTGCATTGCACGTGATTCATATAACTTTACAAAAACATTTACTAAGTTATTAAAATATTAATGTATATATAAGGTGTATTACAAATAAATAATAAAAATCAAACAAATAACTAATTAAAACAAAAATATCGAGTTGCTTTAAAATATTTAATTGTATAGATAATTTTGAATGATTAAATTCTTTTTAGAAGAACTACCTTCTAGATATTTGAAAACTTGAATAATAATATAACTAAATAATTTTATAGTTATAATTACAATATTAATCATTCTCTCGTCTTATTTTGATGGTTGGAAAAACATTTTCGTATTTGATTTTGAAAGTATCCTAAGTAGGGGATAGTTATATGAAGTGTACTGAAAGTTTCTTGTACGTATGGAACTGGAAGAACTACAATGACGCCGAAGAGAGAAAATAGATTGTCATATATCTCCGCTTAAATACCAATTGAAAACTGATATGCATGCAGTATACCACGTCTACTAGTGAATGTAGAATGACAACAATATCTTCAAATATTGGTCCCGCCTCAAACATTTAGTTGAGTTATTAAAAAAAGGAATATAGAAAAATAATGGGTCGACGACGGCCCCAAACATACACACTAACACAAAAAATAAGTTACATTTATAATCAAATGAACCCCGAGTGACAACAATGTTATTCCTACTATGTAGGTGCCTCATACTGTAAATCAGAGTGAAAGCTAGAAATAGACTGATATTGTGAAATACAGATTTGGAAACGAGATATTGTGAAAGCAATGATGTTCTTGAAAGTAGTGCTTCATTATGCTTCTCTTATAATAACTGATTCGGGGCAGTTAAGTGTGAAACCAGTGCTGTTCTTGGAGAACTTCCATTATTGCTTTCAGAAGAAACACAACTATGCAAGTCTAAGTTTTTTTTTTCAAAAAATAAACATTTGGGCACTTTAAAAGATTCGAAGGCTAGGTTTTATAGGATTCCCCCTCCCATATTTAGATTAACTAGTAATACGCACGTGCATTGCACATGATTCATAAAACTTTACATAAATTATTTACTAACTTTATGGAAAGATTAATGTATATTTAAAGTGTATTATAAATAAATAATAAAAAAAATAATTAATTAAAACAAAACTTTCGAGTTACTTTAAAATATTTAAGTGTATAGATAATTTTGAATTATTGGATTCTTTTTAGAAGAACTACCTTCTAGATATATAAAAACTTGAATAATAATATAACTAAATAATTTTATACTTATGATTACATTAATCATTCTCTTGTCTGATTTTGATGGTTGGGAAAGTTTTTTCATATTTGATTTTGTGATTTTCTTTATGTTGGACTTGTAGATTGTCAAATCGAGTAATTTTATTTTCTGAAAATTGATAAAAATGTTACATTAATCAAACACATAAAATAAAGTATTTTTTTTAAAACCAAAATTAAGCATAACATTGTGATACTTTTAGTATATGTTTGGGAATCCATTTCAAATGGACAACAAATATCTCCAAATGTCGGTCCCGTCTCAAAAATTTAGTTGAGTTATTGAAAAAAGGAATATGAAAAAATAAGGGGTCGACGACGGCCCCAAACATACACACTAACACAAAAAAGAAGTTCCATTTATAATCAAATGAACCTTAAGTGTCAATAATGTTATTCCTACTTTGTAGGGGCCTCACACTGTAAATCAGAGTGAAAGCTAGAAATAGACTGATTTTGTGAAATAGAGATGTGGAAACGACATATTGTGAAAGCAATGATATTTTTGAAAGCAGTGTTTCATTATGCTTCTCTTATAATAATTGATTTGGGACTGTTAAGTGTGAAGCAGTGGTGTTCTTGGAGAAGTTCCATTATTGCTTTCAGAAGAAACACAATTATGCAAGTCTAAGTTTTTTTTTAAAAAAAAATGAACATATGGTCACTTTAAAAGATTCGAAAGCCAGGTTTTGTAGGATTCCCCCTTCCCTATTTAGATAAACTGGTAATACGCACGTGCATTGCACGTGATTTATTTAACTTTATAAAAGTTATTTACTAACTTTATTGAAAGATTAATGTATATTTAAGATGTATTACAAATAAATAATAAAAATCAAACAAATAACTAATGTATATTTAATTGTATAGATAATTTTGATGATTAAATTCTTTGTAGAAGAACTACCTTCAAGATATTTGAAAACTTGAATAATAATATAACTAAATAATTTTATAGTTATAATTACATTAATCATTCTGTTGTCTGATTTTGATGGTTGGAAAAAAAAATCGTATTGGTTAGGGTTCAGGAACGGTGATAAGACTAACGCGTGCGAGCTCTAGGCTTTAGGCTGAAGGGCCTTCAAACGAGCTTCTCCTTCAAAGGAAACCTGTCCCGGGGATATGCCCGATGCAGTATCAGAATAGAATATGGGAGTTCTAAATTGAAAAAATAAACTGAACTTGACTTAAGATGATCTGGTGCACATATAGCTGATCGAGGTTTCCAAGCAAGGATCTGGAACCAACCCCCGCCAGGCAAATCGGGCCAGGCTAGTTCTGGAAGCCGAAAGTTAGTTCTATTACCAAAGCAGCATGAGTTCGATCAACCGATTGATGGCAATGAATGGGTGAAGCAGTCACTCTTTATCGGCTCAAGGGTCGGGGCACAGGGGTCCTGGTACTATCCAGGTGCGAAGAACCCTAGAGGAGTTGTGGGTCATAGGCGGGCAGCTTTAACGGCTCAAGGGCAGGGGCATCGCCTACTTCCATTCAAAAAGGTAGTTTTTCCACCTTTACTCTCCTCCCGACAACGTAGAATAATCCAACAAATGAAAGAAAAAAAGGCTGGAAGCTGTCAGACAAGACCGGAAACAAAGGAAAGAAATCGTATCAGATGCTATTCCTCGCCCATCCATCGGAGAGAGGAACTGTCCTAGCTGAGCTTTAACTCCTCGATTAGTACGAGCAAAATATTTTTTGTCTCTCAATAGCCCTTCTTCTTTCCTATTATGAATCTGCCTTTCAACGGCTTTTAACAACCGGTTAAATTATATGCTTATGTTTTTCTCTTTCCTAAGCTTCGCTTTCCTTACAATAGCACTAGACCTGGGAGCTTATCTATGGCTTTCCTTCTATCATATTCAGTCTTAGATTCTTTCTGCTTTCTCTGAGGTTATGCTTTGCCGTACTAGGGCATCTAGGGAATGGGTTCGCCTTTCAATGCCTACTATGATGAGATAGGCCTTTAAAAAGGATAGCTGCTATTGAATGAGTTGTTAGAGAATCTGGTCTTAGCAAGGGTTAGTATCACGCCCCAATTTACATACCCAACAAAATAGAATAGCAACTAATAGGGTACAACCCAAATATTCGAACTTAGGCTCATCAAGAACTATTATCTAAGTACAAACAACTAAAAATATTAATACAGCGGAAGTCTATAAATCATAACATACAATTATAACATAGTTATAACTCACCTAATTATTACAAAATAAAATAGTTACAAGGTTCCAGTGCCGACGGATAAGTCTTTCAGAAGGAATCTGCTAGGTCGAATAAATCCTGGTCTGGAAGTCTCATTGATCTCAAAATATTCGATCTCTGAAAAGTTTTACAAAATCATGGGGTGAGCTAAACGAGCTCAGTAGGTTGGGGTAGAGGAATGCAATATTGAAAAGCTAAAATATTTTCTTTTTGGTTGAGAATGCCAAACAGTTATTCATGTATGCATGGCAATGGCGCTCAAAAGATTCATTTACCGGAATGAAAAAGAACATAGTTGAGTTCAATAATGATTCAATGCACATTGTATAACAGTTAGTTAAGTACAATAAATATTTTTCTTTTCAAACGGTCAATAGATATCCCAATTTATAAATAAACATTTAGTCAATTAATTCGTCAGCCCGAAATAAGAAACATAGGATCAATGTTGATCGGACACTGACCCTGTCCGTTCTCCTTATTGCTCCCAACAATATTTGGCCGAAGATCTGTCACCTTATCCCTCCCACTAGGCTCGACGTCTCTTTAGCTATGGGCTTTTGCCCAGAGATCGTCATATTCCAGAATATACCATTCTACGACCCAAGTTCTGTCGCCGTCTCCAGCCCGACCCGAAAGTGGGAGTAGGCAAATGGGTAGCCAAACAGGGATCACAGGCAACCTGTTCGATCCATTGTCTAACCTACCCACACCGCAATGGACTTAGTCAGTCAATATTTTTGTCAAAATGACATTTATTAGCCCAAAGACCGAGTCAAGCAGTTACAATAATTAAAATGCAAATGAATATGTAATTTGACACCACGAATGATATAGTTTATGTTTCTTTTAATAAATAAAATTATTTTGGAAGAAACACCAAACATAATCATAGAACAATCTTATATTGTAAACTTCATGAAAATGATGTATACCGTGAAATTATGAAATTGTTTAATGTCGTGAAGTTCAGTAATACTTAATGTCATGAAATTTATGAAATTACAAGCAAACCTAATTTTCTTTAGAAAAATGATATTTTGCCCACCTTCATTTTGATCACCAAATTTCTCCAACAAATTCGTTATTCAAGCTTCTAAGATTTTCTACAATAAAACTCAATAATGATCATATATAAACCCTGATTATTATTATTATTATTAATATTATTATTAGTATTATTATTATTTTTGTGCTATTATTTTAACATTACTATTTTGTTTATAAAAGCAGTTTAGCTTTTCTATTTGTGTGTCTATGATTTATTCTTTGAGCTTTATAAGCCTTTTGTACACTTTATGCGTTATTCAGAATATAATCTAACCGAACATATTAATGTTTTATATTGGACTTGGATATTTAACAGCAAACCTTATTTGAAATGAGTCCGATCTTTTTTTTTTTTTTTGACAAAAAATGAGTCCGATCTAAAATGTTTGTAATTAGAGGATTAATAACTTAAATCTTTATATATATTTTAACAACATTACTACTTCTAGAGACAAATGTTAAAGATTAGTCTTAAAGAAATAGTATCTAGTCCAAGCAAATAATTATGTATCTGTCCTTTTATCAAATATGAACATAATTAAAAATTAAAGTTTTACATTTTATTAGCCTCATCCAAGTACCCCCAGATTAATATCATCATTGTACACAGATTGAATGAATTAATTTATTAAAAGTATTTCATAATTAGAGGTTATCAGGCCATTTCTAATCAAATTCCTAAATTATTGAATAAGCAAATAAATCACAGGTTATGATCATTGATATCCAAATTCATGAGTTTGCAGTTTCATTCCCTTAGTTTTTAGGTTTAGGATTCCTAATTTGTTTAAACTTTGGTATGGGGTTCATCCTTTTGTATACAGTTTATGATCATTGATATCCAAATCCATGAGTTTGCTAGCTCTAGGGCAAGGACAGTGGGGGCCCTCAGGATGGGGTTCATCATTTTGATAATGCTGAAAAAATAGATTTAGGATTAGTTTGTATGTGGATTTTAAAAGTCTTTTAATGGGTAGGGTGGATCGGGTTTGGTCAGTTGGGTAATGGACTGAGGTAATGCTCATTATTTTTAGCTGAAATTTAAGTGGCTAGGTAATAAAATAGACTCATGCATGAGTTATGGTGCTTTTGATAGAAAGGCTAAAACTAATGAGTTTATTTGGTCCAACGTAGTCATAACTATAATTATCTAATGCTAGTTTAATCAACTTTAATTCTAATAAATCATACTAATCAATCCGAAATTCTAAATTGTCCAAATATTACTCGGATTCACCCAATCAAAATTCCGAACAATTAATCCTAGTACCAAACGAGAATTGCTAAACTAAATTAAATATCTGTCAAGTATAAAATATTACAACGGTAACCTCGAACTTAAAATATTACACAAAACAATAAGGAACCAAATAAAAACTTTGTACTAAAATATTTTTTACTACAATATTATGTGGTTATCCGAAAGTGGGATCTTACAGTTAGCGCCTCTTTCCCACCTTAAACTTTAACTGAACCTCTATATCCGATGTTTGTAAGGCAGCCAGTCAGCAGTGAGGTTGAGATGAGCAGGTTCTGAAAGAAAGGAAAGCCCGATAAACCCCAATTTAGTGCTTCTTCTGCGCTAATAATGCCTACGCCTTCAACTGGTTCACCTAGCCCAGGAAAGGAAAAGAAAGGGCGATCTGCTTAATTTCTGAACGAGTTACTAGGTAGATAAATTTCTGCCTCATCGAGCATAAATTAGACCAGCCATCGCTCTTTCAATAGTACAATGTTACCTTTCTAATAACTTCCCATTCCTATTTCTCTTGCGTCCCTACATCTAGGAGATAGAGATAGTGGATCAAGGAAGACTTCAGGTACTTTGAGGAATAAATATGAAGGTTAGAGGAGATGATGTCTCTTGGTAAAGTCCCCGGACTGCGTTCATGGGAGCATCTCGCTAGCACATACGGTTAGCAGATGATTGTGGGTTTTGCCCCATCCCATGGTCGGTTCCAAATTGTTATGGGTGTCACGTGAAGACATGTGATGGAGTTGTATACAACCTTGGTCCTGGTCCTTTTATTTTGTTGTGAGAAAAAAATAGCACGGTTGAGGATGTTCACTATAAATTGTGTGCGCCATTGTGGTGCTTTGTGTGGGTTTTCTATCAGACATACTTGGACGAGTTGGCTGAGCAACAAGTTTAACTTCTGGTTGGGTTTGTGCGAACACGAGAGTTCGGTGAGAGAAAAACAGTGGGATACACAAGTGGTGACAAAAGAGTGTTAAGTTTGACTAATTTGTAGGCAATCAAGCCGCACAACAGACAACAAACGAGGTCGAAAAATTTATTGTTCAAGTACCCCTATGCGTATTGCAAATCGACGACATCCACTCAAACCAAAACAACTCTTTCCAGAAAGCACGCTTAACTAAGAAACTTTATATGATGAGCACCAAAAAATAAGATACATCTTGTTAATATGAGTAGTACAAATCAAATCATTTAAGCTTTCCTTAACTATACAGTCTCATGTCTGCACATTCTTAGAAACTCCTCTTTTACGAGTGTGAGATCAGTTCATTCATGTCCCACTCAAACTAGAAACCTGTTAGGAGCCGCTCATTGTCCATGCCTTCTCTTTGCACCAGTCCTCTTTGATTTCATGCATCACTTGCCCACCAACTTCCTTTTGCTTCATCCCAGAACCACACCGTATCAGAAGAAGCCCAACTCTGATACAATCTGTAACGAATATAGATAGCAATTTGGGCCCTAGGAGTTTAATTGCCCCAATTCAAGTACGCCTAACTACAAAGTTTTTATTGTTAGTTCAAGTGGCCATAAAAATCTCGAGGGGAGAGATGAATCGATTTGCTTCAAAACATATATTTTTTCCTGTTTTTCGAAATCACAAAACTATGAAAATATAAGTGCGGAAAATAGAAAATAACACCTGATGATTTATAGTGGTTCGGCTCACCAAGAGCCCACGTCCACTTCCACCCTATTTCCCAAGTGGATTTTCAACAACTTTTATTAATCATGATATTATAACTTTAGCTTGAAGAGAACCAAACTCTTCTTTACATCAACAACTTGAAGAGCACCAAACTCTTCTTACAATACCACCTAATCAACCAAGTGTGTCCTTACCTAAAGAATATTAACAAGTAGTTTTTGTTTTGGCTGATGATGATAAGACTCGAGATTATACGTGCAAAGTGTAATCAAGAATCAAAGCCTAATCAAATCAATTGAAAATGAAGAACAAGGTTTAGATTACAACAAGAAAGATGAATATGAAAGTTTAGAGTATTTCTTAACTTCTTATCAAATTGTAGAGAATGTGTTGTGTTTGATCCTTCAAAATCCTCAACTATTTATAGAGGAACTTCAATATTTGATTTCCGACAAAGACTCCTCTAAATTGAATTTTGTCTGAAAAAGATGGATGAAAAGATCTATGAAAATGGTTAAGAAATACTAAAGTTATTAAAGTTTGTTGATAATGTTGCTGCTATGCTATCAAATTTCATATAGCGACCGATCGCATTGCGTTAAATTTGAAAGTTTAAACAATTGATTAAGTTCCAATCACAGGTTGTTGTCATAGGGTGACCAGTCACTGTCCATAGCAACTAGTCTCTATACCATGGCGATCAATTGTTGTGGATAGAGACCAATTGCTGTCAATATAGAGAAGAAAATCAAGTTCGAGCGAAAACAGGTACCAATCCCCCTCTATAGCGATCGATCGATGTATCCCTTAGAAACTTCCTCTATTTTTCAAACTTTGAAAAACACATAGGTACCGGTCGCCCTCTATAGCGACCAGTCGCTGTTAGTATAGAAAATTCTCCAAATTTTGACGAAAATGGAATTCAAGTTATAATTCATAAAAAATCGATTAAAGTGATGAAAACATTTGTTGTAGTCTAAAAAATATTATGACAGCGTATGAAAATTGTTCTAATGAACCCCTCCTTTTTGAAGATTTCAACTCAAAAAATTTTTTGTGGAGGAGATTTTGTAAAAGAGTTTTCTGGTCAAAATATTTAATCTATTTATATTACACAACATCCCAAAAGAAATTATAATCAACAATTTAACTAAGAAATAATAGCTTTTCAAAATCTTTTCAAAGCTCCCCCATATCAATATGCCAAGTGAATGAGTATCAATCAATAAAAGAGCTTCACATGTCAAAAAGCTCACATTTCTAGCTTATACAAATAGCTTATTCAAGCTCCCCCTATCAAACATATCAATAGCAATTTCAAAAGCTCAAAGGTTCAAAAGCTTAAAAATTCAAAAAAAAAAAAAGGTCAAAAGCTCCCTTTGTCAATGTTAATCACATATCAAAGTAATTTCAAAAAAAGCTCATAATAACCAACTTATAGTATTTAGAGCTTTATAGGAAGGAGTTTAAGTTTACAAGCTCATCAACTTAGAGCTTATGGTAATAAACTTATCAAAGCTTTATCATGTCAAACAATCAACTTATGCATTTATCCCTATTTGAAATCATCAAAAAAGCAAAAAATAATTAGAGGCGTATCATCAAAGAAGCATATATACCATCAAAGAAGCGCAGTAAAATGAAGCAAATAACCATCAACCAAAAAGTACTACTGAGTTTAAAGTTAAAAATGTAGAGAAAACAAATGATAAGAAATAGAAGAGTTAATTAATCCTCGTCAGAGGAGAAACACGCAGTCGGGAGGAGCAACGTGATGAACTACTTCAATTTTCCCATGGATTTTTTCAACTTACTATTCTCTTTCTAAAGCTCACTGTGATCTCTCCTAAGTGCATCATAGTCCCGACTAAGCTCCCCATAATCATGTTGAAGCTCACATTGGTTCCTTATGAGGTCTTCAAGCTTCTCGTCATGATGATCGTTTAGCTCGTTTAAGCATGTATGAACTTCGTCATAACTTCCTTCATCACTCTCAATGGCATCACCGGTGATGGTATTAACCTCTGAAGCACTGTGATGTCCTCCCGCCACCAAATCCTTGGCCGCAACATTATTAAAGAAATCATGGGGTCATCGGGGACGCGAGAGGTAGAAGCTCTACATCGTCATCAAGCTGACTTAGTGGGAACTCTTTGCATATTTCTACTCATCCGAATTATCTATTGGATATTATCATTGTCAAAATTATTTCGGTATAACTAGGTATTGAGCTTGGTAGAAGGGAGGCCCGATTGCGAAAGTAATTTACAGATTAAATTTCCTAGGGAGAATTGCTTAGAACCCAAAGTAATTGACTCAATAAGACATTGGATGAACACGGCTCCATAGTTCACCAGTTCACTCTGTTTGATCTTATAAGTAAGAAAATAATCCATATTGCTCGGTAATTTTACGAATTTACCAAAAATGCAATAGCACACAATTAAAGAAACAAATCTCAACTCGTTCAGCATAGATTACGTGGTAAATTCCGACAACACCCCTAAAAAGGTTTTAACCTCCTTGAGTGATACTCCTAATTTTCGGTCATCCCACCGAATACATGACATATAGTCCAATCCACCCTCCGACACACCAAACATTTGACAAATATCATTTGGTGTCCAACAAAAATAATGTCCCCTTTACAAATGAATTAATCGCTAAAGGCTTACTATCCTCGTCAAATTTAACCCACATATTCGCATAAAATAATTTTATCACCTTATCATTATACATAATAAAAGGAAGATCTCACAATTAAACCCATCCTTGGGTTTCAAACATACCACAAAAAGTAGGAAAATAATCCAAAAATATCCCACAACGGCAAATTTTAGTCCTACCAGTCGATTTATTCCAAATACACCGATCCTCATAAAACGTTTCGGCATACTTATGAATAAATCTTAGAACCACTAGAAGCCAAGGAGATTTCGGATTTCTTACTTTATCCCATTTGACGTTTGCTGAAGTAATAGTCGATCGTAGTTCGATAGTTTGAGCTCGTGAAAGTAAGGTATTCAGGTTCTCAAGTTACTCTTGTGCTGCTTCCCTAAGATTTGCCCCAATCACTCGTTGAGATTGGAAAATTGAAGTCTTACCCTCTCCGACTCTTTTTCGCTTGCTCGGAGGAGAATAGCCCACTAAAGTCTTGGGAGGATCCATATATGAGGTGTATGCGTAAAATAGGGTTGATTTGCAAAAAGAATCATGAAATTTTGGTAAAGATTTGAGGAGATAGAAATTTGGGAAAATTTTCGCAATTTAGGATTTTAGAGGAAGAATGAGGAATTCTGCTGAAAAATGAAAGTCAGTGAGTTTTTAACAAGTTTCTGTCAGGATAGCGATTGGTCACTTTGTAGGGCGACCGGTGCCTCAAGCATAGCGACATGCATGTCCCTTTTCTGAAAAAAAAAATCTACCTCATTTTTAAGTTTTGAAAAGTAGAAATTTCAACCCAAAACTTTTCGAATATAATATGAAGTATCCAAAATGCAAACAATAATGTTATTCAATATGCATTATGCTTAATCGAGCTCGAATAGAATTAAAAGTCTCGGCGGGTAAAGGTTTTGTAAAAATGTCTGCTAATTGATCTTGAGACGGAACAAAACACATCTCAATTTTTCCTTTTGAAACACAATTTCTTAGAAAATGATGTTTTGTTCGATTGTGATATATGAGATTTTGTGAAATATTTATAGCGGAGGTATTATCACAAAACATAGGAGTATTTGTAAAATTGATTTTGTAATCTGCCAAGGTTTGTTTCATCCAAAGTAATTGTGTACAACAAAAAGCCGCAGAAATATTTCAGCTACAGACGTTGACAAAGAAATACAATTTTGGTTTTCAAAAAACCATGAAACAACACAACCACCAAGAAATTGACATGAGCCGAATGTACTTTTGGGATAATTAATATTTTGGGCACAATCCGAGTCACTAAAGCCTGTAAAATAAAACTTTTATTTTTTGGATAAAATAAACCATACGAAGTAGTGCCTTTTAAATATCTAAAAATTCTTTTAATGACACTTAAATGAGATTCCTTTTGATTGCTTTAAAATCGAGCGCATGGGCATACGAGATGAAGAATATCGAGTCTACTAATGGTTAAATAAAGTAAACTACCAATCATATCTCGATATTTGGATTCGTCTACTGATTTACTTTTTTCATCCTTGTCGAGTTATATGTTTGTTGCCATTAGTGTTGCTACCGTTCTTTCTTATTCAATTCTAAATTTTTTGAGAATTTTTTTCTGTATTTGGATTGTGAAATATAATTGTCTTCTTGACATTGTTTTATTTGGTGTCTGAGGAGGAAATTTAATTCGCTCATCATACTTATCTCGAATTCATCTTGCATTAACTTAGAAAAGCTCTTGCACAAAGATTCATTCGTAGCACCAAAAATAATAACATCTACATATATTTGAACTAAAAGACTATCTTGTCATTTTTTGTAAATAAAAAGAGTATTGTTGACTTTTCTTCTTCTTGAAAAACCATTTTCTATAAGAAAAGAACTTAATCTATCATACCAAGTCCGGGTTGCTTGTTTAAGACCATATATAGTCTTTTTAAGTTTATAAATATTATTTTCTCTTGATAAATATTCAAATCCCGGAAGTTGTTCAACATATACTTCTTCTTGAATAAAACCATTTAAGAAAGCGAATTTAACATCTATTTAATAAAGTTCAAAATTTTTGAAACAAGAATAAGCAAGTAAGATATGAATAGCTTCTAATCATGCTACGGATGCAAAGGTTTCATCATAATCAACACCTTCTTCTTGACAGTAAACTTTATGTTGCCTTGATCACCTAGTTTGCTCGAAATACCCATTTTGTTTCGATAATAGTATGAGATGGAGGACGTGACACAAGCTCCTAAACTTTATTTCTTTCAAATTGATTGAGTTGTTCTTGCATTTCTAAGAACTAATTTTTATCTTCAAGTCCTTCCTTTGAATTTTAATGCCACAGGAAGATTCATAGTATCACCAATTTCTTCTTATGGAACAATAGTTGAAGAAGAGGGTTGATCATTTTGAGTAGTGTTTGGAACAATAGGTTCAACGCCATCTTCATCATCACTATCTTCACTTGGGATATTTTAAGTATCAGAGGCTTCATTCAATTTGACATGTACTGATTCTTCGACTACTTAACTTGTCTTGTTGTATACTCAATATGCTTTGCTTTTAGTCGAGTATCCTGTAAAAATTCCTTGGTCACCCTTGGGGTCAAGCTTGTCCAAATGATCCTTGGTATTAAGAATAAAACATTTGTAACCAAATACCTTGAATTACTTAATATTTGGTGTTTTTTTCTTTTCTAAAGCTCATATAGAGTTTTTTTCCAAATTTAGTCAAAGATAAACTCGATTTATCACATAGCAAGCAATATTTATGGCTTCAGACCAAAAATATTTTGGAAGTGAAAATTCATTGAGCATTGACCGGCACATTTCTTAAAGAGTTTGATTTTTCCTTTCGGCTACTCCATTTTGTTGAGGAATTCTTGGAGATGAGAAATTGTGAGAATATCCCTTGGTTTCACATAGAACTCTAAATTCTTCATCAAATTGACCTCCACGTCCAATTATTATAGATTTGATAGTATCTTCTTCTATAAATCTACACAACTGAGCAAACTCATAAGCCACATAATTTTTATTAGCAAGAAAATAGTCGATGTGTATCGAGAAAAGTCATCGACAATAACAAAAGTATAATGTTTTCCACTTAGGCTTGTCGTGCCAATGCCCCCTACAAATCTAGATGTAGGAGTTGTAGAGGCTTGGTAGTAGAAATTTCATCTTTGGGCTTGAAACTACTTTTAACTAACTTATGCTTTTGACAAGTGTCGCATAAGCCAATATTTTTAAATTTTAATTTAGGTAGTCTTTTGACATGTTTTTTTTTGCAAATGTTTTGTAATGTTTTGTATCCAACATGCCCATGTCGTCTATGCCATAAACTAGTTAAATCATTACTAGTGATAAGCAAGAAATATTTTGACTAACCAAATTATTTGTGCAAATTTTGTAAATATTGTCTTTTATATTTGTTTCACAAATAATTTTGTCATCTTTGAGAATAAGACATTTTTCTTTATTAAAAAATATTATATTTTAAATCACAAAGTAAGCTTACACTTATGAAGTTGAATTTTAGTCCATCTATAAATAAAACATCACTAAGAGAGAAAGAAGAATTACCAACGTCTCTATTGACAAGGATTTTGCTTTTCCCATTCCCGAACATAACCATTTCTCCCTCTTGATGTTGGAAAAAAGATGTTCTTTCCCGGTCATATGGCGTAAAGATTTGTTGTCCAAGAGACATCTGGAATCCTCTTTGATTGGTATGGCTCCAAGTACCTAAAATAAAATTATTTTTAGGTACCCTTAGGTGTCGGGGTCTATGGGTGTGAGCATTGATATCTTTGTGTCTCAAATAATAATTAGAACTATTTTTAACTATACAAGTACTAGTTAAATGACCCTTTTTACCACAATAAAAACATGCAATAGTTGTAGGACTACTAGCACAAATAAAAGTCGGAGCTTGGTTCTTTTTCTTAAAATCAGTTTGAACAGATTTATAACCAAGTCCTAATTTTAAATGCTCATTATGTTTTGCACCAATAATTTTTGTAACCTTATTGGTACTCAAGTTAAAATGTTGCACATTCTTTTTCAAGATCTCTATTTCTTTTGTGAGAATTTCTTTTTCAGATTCAAGATTTCTAACCTTAACAAGAGTAATAGGGTGGGCATGATCTAAAGATTCATAAGAGGAAAATAAATTACCCTTTTCTGATTTCAAACTCTTAAAATCCTTTTTCACATTTTTGTATTTAACAATGTTTTTAAACTCAGTTTGCATATCATCATAATCTTCTTGCAATTCATCAATTAAGGAACAAAAGAAATTAGAGCGTACCTCACCGGCTTTGTCATCGATAGCCATAAGACCTTGTTCGGTTTTCTCGTCATCAGATGTTGATTGCATACCCAGTTGAGAAGTAAAATCCTTCGAATTCTTCATTTCTTTTAAATAGACTTACATATAAGAATATTTCCAGTAAACTCATCAATCTTAAGAGTTTCTAGATATTGGGCTTCTGTGGTAGCCGTGACTTTTCAGACCAAGTACCGGGAAGGGCATTGAGCACTTTTATAACCTTATCTTCTTCGAAAATAATTTTTCCGAGTGCCACCAAGGGATTGACAATATTTTCAAGCCTTTCTCCCATCTTTGAAATATTTTCTCCTTCAAACATAGTAGAAATTTTGAAATCTTTGACCAACATGGTCTTTCGAGCTTGTTTCACTTTCTTGGTGCTTTCATATATGGTTTCTAATTTTGTCCACACATTATGTGCGGATCTAATTCACCTTATACGATTATATTCGATAGCGGTAAGAAAACATTGAAGAATGTTTAGAGCCCTACCGTTTAAGGAGAAGAGTTTCTTATCATCATCATCAAACTACTTGATATCCTTAGGAACTAGTGTCTCATCCTCCATTTTCTTGGTTGGTTTAGCAACTCCTTGAGATATTAAATCCACAACGTTGTAAGAAGATTGTTTAGAGCCCTACCGTTTAAGGTGAGGAGTTTCTTATCATCATCATCGAACTACTTGATATCCTTAGGAACTAGTGTCTCATCCTCCATTTTCTTGGTTGGTTTAGCAACTCCTTGAGATATTGAATCCACAACGTTGTAAGAAGCACTCCATAATCTTTCCAAAAGGTATAATTAATGGAATTGAAGAGTGGTGGCTTATTGGATGAAGCACCGGTTGGAAGATAGCTCTCGTTTGTAGCCATGGATCTTTATACTCTCTTAACTCGTGTTCACCAAAAATATTTTGGATCATACAATTGCAAGTGTACAATGTAGTTTATAGAATAATGGCAAGCAATGTCGTATTCCTCAAGTATTGATATTCTAAACACTTAGGCTATAATAACATCGCATTCCAATTTTATTGAAGCGACCGAATATTGAGTTTAATAATAAAAATCAAAAATTAAAAAGAAATAAGAGAAATAAATTTGTGAACCCCACAAGTATTTTCAACAACTCCAGGAGCAACCTTAGGCACATAATCTCAACATGTTTCTTCAATATTAAATACAAGTAAAGTTTTAAAAACCAATTCATGTAATTCTATGGGTTCAATTCCTAAGTTAGTTGTAGGTCCCAAGGGGTGTGAGTAAGGTTTAGAAGGGGGGTTGAATAAACCTTACCAACTTTTCGATTTTAGTCCTTTTAATATTATTACAGAGTTAACTCAAACAGCTGTGTCCTTGAGGGACAGCTAAGTTGGTTATTCAGCAGAGTTAGCCACTCAACGCACTTTCGATAGAGTCATTGATAGAATAACTCAGTTGTTTAACATGAACTTTAACTTGGCTGTGTTGGTTTTATCAGCGGAAGACTTAACACCCTTTGAATTGTTTTAAACTTGTTTTAATACTTGATTTTAGCACTTGGTTATTAATCAGTTGGATAGCAAATATGAGTTTATCAGCAGATATAATGTAAGTATGCAGAAATATAAATGTGCTGAAATAAATGACACAGTTAATTTTTATAGAGGTTCAAGATGGGGTAATTCTTCTAATCCTCTCTTCTCCAATTCCTGGAGGAACCCACTATGTAATAGATCTGTTTACAAAGTGTCAAAAGTCTAGAGACAACCTTGGTCACACAGTTGGCTTCTCTTCCGACTCAGCTTCTTCACAGGGCAGCTACCTTGCTACTTCAGCTCACTGTCTCAAGATCTTGGATTTGATCACGAAGCCCTCCAATAACTTGATACTGGTTCGACCTTGAACCTTCCTACAATCCTCCTTGGAAAGTAGACCCCTTTTGATTCTTCAAAAGTTTCCTCTTCAACAGATTTGAAGTTGTCTTTCCTTCACAGCTTGTGTTGGATCGATTTCCTTCGAGTTTCAGGCTTGAGGATTAGCTTGAATATTCTTGAGAGTATTTGTAGGTTAATAGCTTGAATAATGCTTGATTTCTCAGGTATGCAAGGTAACCTTTTCTCAATGAATTTCCTCAGCCTTTTATAGTGAACTTTTGAAATTTTGCTCGTTGAAGAGATAGGCGGAGTCTTCACTTCAGTCTTCAGTTGACTTCTTGTATATCCAGGCGTAGCTAACTTGACTCAGCTTTTCCAACCCTATCTATTACAATGCAAATTACAAGGAAAATGGGGTGTCAACTTTCTAGTTTAAGTTTTACATGGTATCATCAAAATCTACAAGATAAATTTCCTAACAATTTCCCCATTTTTGTTGATGCCAAAACTTAAAAACATTCAACAAAATGTAAACAGCAAAGATACATACAGACAATGCAGTAACAAAGAATGTATGCTTGAATAGATTGTTTTATTGATCATAACATTCTTGTCCTTTATATAGCTGTTTACAAATGGTATCATAGCATTCTTTATCAAATCAAAACACATATCTATGCTAAGATACAAGATTAAATACAAAGTGAAAAATTACAGGGAAAATCACTAAGTATTACAGATGACTTACAAAAATGTATTTACATAAGTAATATACATGAAGGGTTCGCAACAACACTTCAACGCCTTCGCTGCCTCCTTCTTTCTTCTTCAGCTCTGTCGAAGTCATCAGCTCTCTTCCTTTTTCTTTCTTCTTCTGCAGCTCTCTGCTTCTTATCATAAGCTCTTTTAGAGGCATCATCCCTCCGCTTCCTCTCGAGCCATAGCTGAGTTTGTCTTTTGTTCTCTTCTTTCTGTCTTCTTACAACCTCTGCATTCTTCCTTGCCACTTCCAGATTTGCCACTTCGTCATACCGCTCCCAATAGATCCTCCCCTTCTTTCCGGGATCTACATATTCAATATTCTTGGGTTTTGGACGAGGTCGAGAACCTCTTCCACCACCACTTCTTCCTCCTCCTCTGGGTGTGTACTGCAAGAGAGTCTTCTTACCTTACCGAGTGGTCGGCCGGTAGTCTGCTTTTTTTCAGCTTCTTCACACAATGTAAGACCTTTCTCCCAGTACAGATCCCAGGCTTGGGCTAGTGACATCCCTTGGAAATAACCTTCGGATTCGAGCATCTTGAATTCTTCAACTGATCTCGGCTCGGATCCATTGTCAGGTATAGCATCTTGATACTTCCCTGTTGGAATACCACCATACTGTTTCAGCACTTCTTGAACATGGGCATCCTGCTTTTTGGAAAACTCCTCAATCCCTGCTTCAATGATTCTTCTTTTCTCCGACATTGGCACATCAGAGTGCTCAATGGGTAGGGTTATGGGGAGTTTGCTCAAGATGGAGGCAGTAATTTGACCCTGTTGAGGGGTTTCAGCTATCATTAACGTAAGATCTTTCAAACGTTCCCCCTCAGCTGCTTTTTCTTTCTTCTCAGCTTCAATCTTCTCAGCTGAAGATTCCTTTACTTTCTCTTCTTTCAATTTCCTTAGGGACTCCTCTTCCCCCTTTTTGGCATCATCAAAGGATAGAGGGACCCCAGGGAACATGCCTGCGAGCATGAAGTCGAGTCTGCTTAGAGCTAAATTCTGTTTGGAGTCTGCTGCTGCATAAGCTGTTCGAAATTCTGAGCGAGTTACCTTGGACTCGGCTACCACCAACTTCATTTCAACCATGAGTAGGCTGAATTTGTCATTCATTGTGTTCTCAAGGCGCATAATTTCTTTTCTCTGGAATTTTTGCAGCAACTCCATTTCTGTTTTGTGAGACTCATGTAACCTTTCAATATACGTCTACATCATTTGCTTGAGATCAGCGTTGTCAGCCATCCAGACGAGCATTCTGCCATATAGTGCTTTGAAATAACGAACTTGTTCGAGTCGCATGGCAGATTGCTGTTGAGACCATTCTCGGATCCGTACCACTATCCCTCTCAAGTCAGTAGTGAGGGTAGCATCCCTGTTGTCCAGTCTTAAGTCGAGTGAGGCTTGATGTCTTTCAATCTTCTCAATCTCTTCACAGATTTTCTTGAAGACCTCACGAATCTCAGCTGTCTCACTTGATTCAGCTGCAGCCACTCTTCATCAAAGTTGAAATCAGCTGGAACAATGGTGTCAGTGGGAACGATTGGATCCTCTCTCACAGTGAATCTTCGTTGTTGAGCGGCGGTCCCTTCTTCTAACTCTGGTAGGATCGGCGTGAAAGAAAACATCTCCTGAAAGGCATCAGCTCACATATGGGATGTTTTGTGAGGTTTGTGCCTGCGATGATGGAACTGGTGGAGTCATTACTACTGCAGCTGTGGAGCCTGCGCAGATGACTCGGTTTCAGCTGGGGCTTTGGGATTGCTTTGCCCAGCTGACTGAGCCTCAGCTGTCTTAACAGTTTCTTTGGTCTTAGTGGATTTTTCTAAATGAATTACCAGTTCCTCTACTGCATCATCAGCGTCATCGGATGATGATGAGACCTGTGGGCTTGGCTTATCATCGAAATTAAATTTTTGACGGGCAACTTTGTCACTTAGCTGGCTCTTAGTTTTGAGAACATCCTCAGCTGGGTCCTTTGGATCTCAGAATCGAGTGGACTCGACTTCATCTTCAGACCCCAAGAATGATATATCGAGGTTCTCTTGGGAGTCATGAAGTGCGCTTATCTCCTTCTCTATTTCAACGCTTTGAACAGGAGGAATGTTTTGTGTCTCTTCACCCTTACTAGGGAAGTCTCAACCTCCCTTAGGCCTTCAATACCTCCCGCAGACTCAACTGCTGCGAGGCCTTAAGCATTCCCTTCGACAGTCTCAACTGTCTTAGGGTCTTCTACATTCCCTTCGACAGTCGCAGCTGTCTTAGGGTCTTCGACCATAACATCCATAGGAGTCTCAACTCCTTGGATTGCACTTTCACTTCCGAGAGTGTTAACTCCTGGGGCATCTCCATCATGTGCCTCGACTATAAGAACAGTGTCATTAGCCTTCAAAGCAGTAGACATTTCAGCTGGGACAGACTCAAATGTCCGAGCTTCGTCAATGTCACTCTGCTATGGTTCTTTTTCTGTTTCCACTTCGCCTCCTTGCTTCAAATTGGAGTCTTCCACAGCATCCTCCAACCCTGCTGTGGTGGAGAGAGCTTCCCCCTCAGCTGGCGCACCAGCTAAGTGACTAACATTGGGGTCACTCTGCTCCTGACTCGCGTCCTTTTCCGTTGAGTGCTCAGCCACTGGGGCAGGTGGTAAAACATCTTCTTCATGGTTTGGCTCAACTTGGGTGCCCAAAATCCCAGTATCATTGCCAGTGCCCTTGGATCCATCCTCCGATTGTACAGGGGATGTGGCTGTAGCGACGACTGAGGCAATGTGCTGTGCCACTCCCAGAGGATCGATTTGTAGAAGAGATTGAGACGACTCTCCTGGTCCTTCAAACAATTGCTGCTCATACATTAGCCTAGATTCCCTCAGAGCCTGCTGCATGTCTAACTTCTCTGCTGCAGCAGTGGGATCCTCATCACTTTCAGAGTACACATCGAGATGTGCATGAGTATGGTCGAGAGAGCCAATAAATTCGCACATCTTGGCTTTCTCAAGAGTTTGTGCTTCCTCGGCTGCTTTCTCTTTTTCTTTCTCTCTGATGATATGAAGAATATCCACGTAATTGTCTTCATCAAGGGCTTGTAGCACAATGGTAACACCGAGAAATCGCAGCAATTCCTCTTCTTCTTCGATATACTCAGGGTGAGCAAACTGCACCCTTGAGTGATCAAGTTTCCATGCCCTCCACTCTCGTAGGCATCTTTGGATGTCTGGATATAGTGGAGAGTACATGATTATATCATTGTCATCCTCTTCGTCTTTTTGCCCTCCTTTTTCAGGAATTGAAGGCAAGAGACTCTACTGCTCCTCGCCTTCAGCAGCATCAGTAGCAGGTGGAGAGACAACTCTTTCAACTGTAGGTTCAGTTATCTCTGTTGCTTTACTTCCCTCAGTTATCTGAAGTACATCTGTGTTTTCAACTGGTATCTGCTGATCGTCCTCAGCAAACTTCCGCGATTCATCAATTACTTCAGGAGACAGCTCTTCCTGAGTGTCAGCAGTCTCGGATGCTTTCTCCAACTGAGTGGCGGTCATTCACTTCTTCTCCAATTCGATCGCCAACCGTCTCCTTTTTGGGTAGCAGGGGAACCTCTTCCTCAATATTTTCTGGTTCCTAGAAGGAGATAACTTTTGCAGCTGCCTTCCTTGTCTTGGCAGTATGCTTCTTCTTTTTAACAGCAGGAGAAGGAGTATGGTGTTCCTCCTCTCCCTCGGCTGTGGGGGCAGGTGATCTGGCTGCAGAGTCAGGTGATCTGGCTGCAGGGGCAGGAGTCTTGGCTGCTCGGGTAGGGGACTCGGCTGCAGGGACAGGTGCTTTCTTGGACTTTGCTGCGGGAGCCTTCTTTGTCTTAGATCTTTGTCAAAGCAACTTTTCTTCTTTGGATGAGGGGTAGCAGTTGTGTCCTCGGGGTCAGCTGATTCCCCCTCACTTGTGTCCGCCTTCTTTGCATGGGCTCTCTTTTGGGCACCTAAAAGGTTTGCCCAAAACATCCTCTTGTTTACGTGAAACGGTTTGCCATGGCGAAGGGCAACACCTTTCACTTCCATCAAGTGGCCAAGTACAAGAACATATCCAAGTGATCCTCCAAAGTATCCATCCTCCTTAAAGGTCTTGTTCATCACATTCAGGCAGAGTCTGCTGTACACGAACTCAGCCCAGTTAACCTTCTTGCCCTGCATGATCGCATCCATGATGATCAGCTTAGTCTTTGACAGCTGGTTGAAGCTACCAAACTTCATATCTTTACACTTGGAGACGACATCCATCAGCTTATGATAGTCGTCCTTCAGCAGTTTCTTGTCAGCGTGTAGACTACCTTAGCAGCACACTCAGGTTTATCTACTTCTTTCCATGCAACAGCCAAGTCTACATCAGCTTCATGTATCTCCTTTATGCCTTCTGATGGCAACAAGCAGTGCTCATCCAGGTCCTTAGCACTTATTGTGATGTCCTTGCGGTGGACAGAAGACTTGATTCCTTCGTCCTGCACCTCCGCGTTTACGTAGAACATCGCTACCTCCTCAAGGTAGGTGTGGGAATACTCCATGGTTAGAAAAGCCTTGAGACCTGACTTTTCTAGCATCTCAGCGATTTTCAGAACGAGGGTTTCATCAGAACCCTGCTTCACCATTCCTTCGAAGTAAACTGATGATCCTGAGTGGATTTGCTTGGAGAGCTTGACATAGTCGATCTTTGGTGCAATTTTCAAAGAGTTGTATCGATTAAAACTGACGAACTTGCTTGAGAGTACTTAGGGTTTTCGAGAGAAAAGAAAACTTGCTTGCCTTTTGTTTTGAAGATGAACAGTTTCAGTAGGGAAGAGAGAGGGCTGAAAACCGTATATATAAGGGTTATGAAAGGACATTTCTTCGGATTTTGAATTTTTATCGAGATCAACGGCTCAGATTAGAACGTCAAAATTGCATTTAATTCCTCGTATTTAATGCGGCAACATTTATATCCAATCATATGCTTACTGTGCAGCTTTTTACTGTACCCGTCATTATTACGCTGACGTCATCCTTAAAAACATTCTTGCTCATTTAAAACGACTGCATTTTTGTCACTTAGTTCATAACCGACTCAGCTTATATCAGATATGACATAACTCTGCTTCTTTCTTTCCATTAAGTGACTCAGCTGTCAGCTGACTCGATACAGCTGACTTTCTGATATGGCTGTTTCACTTGGCTGATATGTGAAACTTGCTCGTTTCTCATTTTCTCATTGACTATCTCTGCTGATTGAGTCTTCTGAGTGTTAACTCAACTCAATTAATCCTAGCTCATTCTTAAGCTCTTCAAATCTTAATTCACATAGGGGCTTAGTGAATATGTCAGCTAACTGCTTATCAGTTGAGATATATTCCAAAGTGATGTATTTCTTTTCAACATGATCTCTTATAAAATGATATCTGGCATCAATGTGCTTTGTTCTTGAATGCAACACAGGATTCTGAGTGATTGCAATAGCACTAGTGTTACCACACATAATTGGAATTTCTTTTTCTTCAATCTCATAATCTCTCACCGTTGTCTCATCCATAAGACTTGGGCACAACAAATTGCCCAGCCTATGTACTCTCACCGTGGATGTGGGTATTGAGTTTTGCTTCTTGCTAAACTAGGAAACCAATCTATTCCCAAGCATTTGGCATGTACCAAGTACTCTTCCTTCCAACTCTACATCCAAAGATAGTCCGAGTCCGAGTCCGAGTAACCAATAAGCTTGAATCCACATTCCTTTGGATACCATAAGCCAACTTCCCGGCATCCCTTCGTATACCTTAGATTCTCTTAGCCGCAAATCATGTGGCTCTTCTTTGGTGCGATTGAAATCTTGCACATACACCTACCGCAAAGGTGATGTCCGGCCCGTTGGTCATTAAGTAGAGCAATGATCCAATAAGTGCTCTATATCTAGTTTGATCTACACCTTGCCATCCGCATCCATGTCCATTTTGACTGATGTGTTCATTGGTATTTTCACAGAAGACTTCTCTTCCATACCAAATTTCTTCATTAAATCTCTGGTGTATTTTGTTTGACTTATGAAGGTTCCATCCTTCAATTGCTTGACTTGAAGTCCTAGGAAGAACGTCAGCTCTCCCATCATGCTCATCTCAAATTTACCTTGCATGAGGTTTGAGAACTTAACACACAGCTCTTTATTTGTGGATCCAAAAATAATGTCATCCACATATATTTGAACAAGCACTATACTCTCTCCATCATGAATTCTGAAGAGTGTTATGTCCACTTTGCCTTTGGTGAATCCATTGTCAGTTAGAAATTGAGACAATGTATCATACCATGCTCTTGGTGCCTGTTTCAATCTATATAATGCTTTCTTGAGTTTGTACACCTTATCTCCAATAGTCTTCTGCTCAAAACCTAGAGGTTGTTCAACATAGACTTCTTCCTCTAGCAGTCCATTTAGGACTATCGTTGAACTTGGTCAGTTGAAATATTTGAGCCCTCGTATTCTGTACCATCCATCAGACGAATGGCATTGCACTGTTCTCTCGGATTAAGTTCAGTGTCGCTTGGGAATTTGCCTTTTTGGTGTTGGCCTCCCACAGCAGTAGCGATCTGGGCTACTTGTGTTTCTAGTGATTTCAATCTTGCATTTACGTTTGTGTTCAACTGAGTGACTTGTTCCTCAATCCTGTCATCTTTGCTTTATCTTTATTCAGTCTTGCTCTAGTTTCTCCGATAAACGAGGATAACATCTCTTCCACAGATGTTTTCTTGTCACTTGACTCTGCTCTGCCTTGATTACCCACATTAAATCCCGGAGGTGGCTGCAAAATATTTTTGTTATTAGCATATGAAAAATCTCATAGTTTTGCAACCCCGGATGATAGTAATTGGGTGTCTGATTATTTCTGTAGTTGTTGTTGAAGTTCATTTATTGTCCCACAAAATTTGTCTCTTCTTCAACAACCGCAGGATCCCTAGGAGTCACTTGTTGCATTGCTTCCAGTTTCATATTTAGCACGGCTACTTGTTCTGTGAGTATGAAAACTTTCTCATCATGAACCTCTGCCACACGTCGATAGTGGATCGCTCAGATGGACACTGGTAACTATTATTTGCTATCTTCTATAACAATTCAAGCACCTCATCCGGATATTTCTCTAGCAGTGCACCTCTAGATGCAACATCTATAATGGTTCTTGTGTGACCACTTAAACCATTATAAAAATACTGAACCTGTTGGTAATCAGGATATCCATGTTGAGGGCACTTTCTTAGTAACTCCCTGAATCTCTCACATGCCTCATATAATGGCTCTGCATCTAACTGCCTAAACTGCGCGATTTTAGATTTCAGTTGCAGCGTCTTACTAGGAGGAAAGTATTTGGCTAAGAACCGCTAACTCAGCTCAGCCCAACTGTTGTGGGCGGTGTTAGAGAGCATAACAATCCCTTAGACTTGTCGCGTAGAGAGAATGCGAACTGGCGATATCGAATGGTATCCTCAGAAACACCATTCATCTTAACAATGTCGCAGATTTTTAAAAATTGTGCCAGATGCGCGTTTGGATCCTCAACGGCTCTACCCCCAAACTGACTTTGTGAAACCATCTGGATCAATGCAGGTTTTAGTTTAAAGTTGTTTGCATTGATCGGCAGACGGGCCACACCCCCATAAGTTCGACTAACTTCCGGCTGGAAGTAGTCCCTAACTACCCTTCCCGTGGGCCTTTCCACTATTCGGTTCTATCCATCAGTCCCAGGTGGGCATTCCTCATTGTTTTTGTTATTATCGGCATTCTGATAAGTCCCATCCGCCATTGCTTTAGATCTTTTCCTTAGTTGTTTTGTTGTTTTCTCGATTTCCAAATCAATGGGTATTGGCTGGGCAGATCTAGAACGCGTGATCATGCACTATCTGCACTTAACAAAAACAATGTTAGAGCCAAAGTAATAAAATAAGTTACAAAAATAAAAATAAAATAAAAATTGAAAAAAAATAAAATAAAAAGAAATAAAAATCAAAAATAAATTAAAAAAAGAAAAAAATATTTACAAAAGTTATGCTTCAATTAAGATTGAACTACTTATTACTATATCTAAGTTGAATCTTTCAATCCCCGGCAACGGTGCCAAAAACTTTTTCACCAAAAAATATTTAGATCTCTATACTGCAAGTGTACAGTGTATTTTATAGGATAATGGCAAGCAAGGTTGTATTCCTCAGGGATTGACTACGAAACACTTAGGTTATAATAACATCATATTCCAATTTTATTGAAGCGACCGAATATCACAAGTTTTAATCAAAAAATGAAAAATTAGAAAACTCCACAAATATTTTTAATAAATACGAAAGCAACCCTAAGCACATAATCTAAACATGCTTCTTCAATATTAAATCAAATTAATGTTTCAAAACCAATTCATGTGCTTCTATGGGTTCAATTCCTATAATAGTTTATTCCCCCTCAATGGTGGCACATAAACGGTAGATTAATAATAATTGAATTGAGGTCTCCCGATTTTCATCGAAACTATTATTAACTCCCAACAAATCTTTTGGCCAAATAATCAACAATTAAGAAAAGCACTTGAATTCATAAAATAAACACATGAATAAATTAAAAAAACAATCAATCAAGATTTAACATGAATCCACCGTTTATTATGTCCCTAAGATCCAAAATATTAGCCAAACATTTGACAAATTCATAGACAAACTTGAACTCAACATCCTGGATTATGGACTAACAAGTATGAAATGCAAATTATTGGCCAAATAATCAACAATTAAGAACAAGCACTTGAATTCATAAAATAGAACACATGAATAAATTAAAAAAAATCAATCAATCAAGATTTAACATGAATCCAACGCTTTGATTATGCCCTAAGATCCAAAATATTAGCCAAACATTGATGACAAATTCATAGACAAACTTGAAATCAACATTGTGACGTCGTTTTCTCTTTGCACTCGCCTACGATTTAAGCCCCATTTCTGTAAAAACTTAAAGATCTAAACTAAGAAAGAAAAATACATGAATATACATGCATTCTTTATATATCAAAATAAGCTCTTAAATGGATCCTCCTTCCCTAAGCCTTTAACTAGAAAAACTCTTATCTATGACTGTAGACTATTCCATGAAAACAAAAAATGCCTTGTCAAAAGGTGCTCTTCGTAAAAATCTCACAACAACACACAACAACACTTGTCCTCCTCTCTCGCATATTGACCTTTGATGTGTGTAAACCTCTCGTGTATTGTTCTCTAAATGTATTTTGTGGTGTTGAATGATGTAAAATCGTTATATAGGTGCTTTGGTCCCTTTATATAGATGCTTGGAGAGATCACTTGTAGAGTTCTAACTCTAGAATTTGGAATATAACCTAAAAATCTAAGAATAAGATCTTTTCATAATTAATCCAATACTTGGGCCAAGTTTTAAAATAACCCTTTTATAAATCAACTTTCCATATTTAATAAATCCCTACAAAAAGTAACCAAGAAAGGCAAAACACTAAAATCGGTTGGACTTTTCTAAAAAAAACACTGTCACGAAACTTCTCCCATTTTTGTCTCTCATCGCACAAAACATAAAAAATAATTTTTAGGATTTAGAAAACATCCTACAAAAAAAATCGAGATAAAAATTTCTTCCCCTGTGGCTTGATTTGCGTCTGTTTTCTTCGTCTTTTTGATCTTCTCTTTGCACTCGTCATTGATCTTTCCATTTAAGCCCCATTTCCTTAAAAACTTTACAAGAATACTATCATCAGATGAAGTGCCCTTTTAAGGAAACTAAAAAGTAAAATACATGAATATTTACATGCATATGCATCAATTATATATCAAAATAAGCTCTTAAATGCATTATATTTTACACATATCTCCACACTCCACATGTGCTAGGCTCAATAATTCACTAGTTGAAGTATCATTTGTTAGGCTCGTAACTCACTTTGAATGACTTAACTAGTACCGAAAAACTATTAAAACTCCTATCTATGAGTAGATCTATATATGTAAAATAACTTTGCTAATCAAAAATGAAAGAATGTTGACTAAATTTCATAAACTTCTATGAAAACAAACGAAGGGTTAATGGGTGTTGGTAACATTTGGTTGAAAAATCAAAGAAAAAAGACATCTTAATCTTGAAGGTGTTAAAAAGTCACAACAACATACATTGTACTTGGAAAGATGTAAAATATTGAACTTTATTATGCATCTTAAAGGTGCCATATTTAACTATCGAACTCTCTCGTGAGTTTATTTTACAATTTCTTATAATTTATATTTAAAATAGTCTTCTTCTATCTCTTTTCAAAACTTCCATTTCAATGATTTCTATATCATTTTCATCACTAGAAAGAACAACCATTGAATCCAAATTTGGACCTATAATTACAAATGAATAAGTTATTACATCAAAAAAATCATATAGAAAGTATCACTGTGCATTTTTTTGGAATATATAAAATATGAAACTATCATTGTTCATTTTAAAAGTTTCACATTTGATGTTAAAAAGTATCACTATTTGGTGAAAAAGTACCACTTTTGATGTTCACATTATTTAAAATGTGAAAGTATCACAAAGCATCGTAAAGGTACTGCATTTCTTTCAAAAAGTATCACATTTTCTTAGTTACCACTTAAAACTATTTGATGACGTAATAGAGAAGTATTACTTTTTCCTTTAAAAGTATTACCTTTTTTTATTAAAAGTATTACGTTTTTTCTCTCAAAAAGTATCACTTTTTATTAATTTTATTTCAAAATTATGTAATTGATGATGTATGAAAAAGTATTACTTTTTTCTTTAAAATTATTACATTTGGTTCAAATAGTATCAAAATTATGTATTGACGATGTATAAAAAAAGGTAGAGTATCAAGTTACATTTTATGATTATTTAGTAATGCTTTTACTTTGAAATGTATTATATTTTACCTCAAAAGTATTACATTTCACATGAAAATATCATTTTATTAGTTATTTAATCAAAAAATGTCATTGTTCATCTTAAAAGTATCATATTTATTACTCAAAAGTATCACTATTTTTGGAACAAGTATCACATTTTATTTCGCGAAATTTAGAATGTTCAATTATACTTTCCATCACAAAAGTATTATATTTAATCTCAAAAACATCCTTTTTTTTATACTGAAAAGTATCATCTTTTTTAGCATATGTGGGGAATCGAAAATAACAGAGATTTGTTCTACATGGTTGATACAAAAACCAAAACAGTCGGTCTCACTGAAGTTCCATCTCAGCAATTCCTATTCCTTGACCTTCAAGCCACTTTCAAGAAATTGCATTGCCTTGTCGCCTCTGGCAGTGATATTGACATAACATTCAATCTTAGCATGCAATCTTTTCACTACGCCTGATCCAAAGGACTGCACAATGTATCTTGCCTTGGAGAAACATGTGTTTTCCCACTGAGTTGCTCCAGCACCTTAGCAGCTCTGGTAAGATGATCATCGCTTTCTCCGATGGAGATGTTGAGAGCCGACTTTTGAACCTTGATCTCTCTCATCGGATTCAACAATTTCTTCACTGACGCCATGACAGTGTATCTGAAAAATTGGGAGATAGAGGAAAGAGGAAAAGAAGGATGGAAAAAAACAGAGAAAAGGAGGAGAGAGAGAGAGAGAAAGAGAGAGAGCATTATGAAATAGAGAGAAAAAGAGAGGAGAGAAGGAGCAGCGGCGTGAACTTGAGCAGCGGATCCAAACATATCTTTTTTTTATGCACGAATTTTGTGCCCAAATCCGAATCATGGGATCTGTCTTACGAATGAGGATCCATAAGACAATCCTATTAGAGACCTACTCTTGAAAAAATACTAGCTAGTATGATTTACCTTATTTCGACAAATTAGTGATGCATATATCAATAATCATCAGAACACTCGCACAACAATTGCAAGACAAAGTTTGCAATTTTATTATAAAATTAATTATGTCTGCATCGCTCATCTTCTCGTCTATTATTTTCTAAAAACAAAACATCATTTTTTTGGCCCTACTCCACTAAATCTGGCAGCGCAACGAGGAAAGATGGTGGCACCTCCACTTTTGACACCAAGAAGGACCTTTCTTTGTCCGTTGCAATACACATGGGTCATCTTTACGTACCGACCACTCACACCGCAAGGAACATTAATTTTCATCTAACTTCTTCATGAAAACACCATAGTTCCCTGAACCATTTGATGTTTTAATGTCGCAATAAAACTTTGTGGTATGGAAAAAGTTGAAACGAAAATGCCAACAAAAACTTGAACCATAAGCAAGTTGATGGACTCCAACGCCATCTTCCGAGGAGTAGCAATGTATGGTGATATTTTCACGTAGTATTTTATTTGTCACTATAACTATTGCCTCTTCGAATGCTAGGATATTCGCTTCTGATGTGCCTGTCCATGGTTCTCCGAACTCACGGTTCCTGGTTCCAATTAATATGGAACCTAACCGGCAACTTAACCTTGACCAGATGGTTCCAAGACGGTTCCGGAACCGCCGGTTCCGATTCCAGAATCGGAACCGTGGAACTGGCGGTTCCATTTCGGTTCTGGAACCGTGGAACCGTCTTATTTCTTTTTTTATTTTTTTTAAATAAAATTAATATTTTTTATTTAAATATAACACAATATAATTCAATACCTAAATTAGAATATTATCTTAGATTATTTGAAGACTTTAAATTAAATAGAACAATTAAAAAAGAAAAAAATGGGGGTTGAACTTAATATTAATAATTAATATGAATAATTATTATTAAGTTGTCTACGTATCCTCATAGGGTATAGAAAAATCAAAGCCCACGTAGTTCGCTTACCTTTTTACCCTTATTACCTTTTGGGAGTGGCATGGCTCAATCACACCATCGCCACAGTTGAAATGGGACATGCGCGAATCTCCTTAGCTATGATTGAAATGAATATTGGATAACTTTGGCTTTTTTGTGACTAGCACCGCAATATGTCCAAATCATCATTATCTGCTTCACTAAATTCAAAACTTGTAGTATAATAATTCTCAAGTTCTATGTTAGAAGTTGAGGAACTCCGTGGTCATTTACTTTTTCCCTAACTAAGCGTTGTGCTATGCTAAATTTCTTTAAACCGGTTGAAAGTAGTAGGTGTAGGTTGTATTTCTTGTTGACTCGTTTCTCCCTTAAATTTTAAACTATATTCATTATAAAGTTCATTTAGTCCTTGTCTAACTTGAAGTAAAATTAGTTGAACACCGCAATGGTCATGATTAAACATTGACTTTTTAAAAAAAAATCAAAATATATCTGTTGGAACCGTGGAACCAGAATTGTGGAACCGGCGGTTCGGAACCGTGGAAACAGCGGTTCCACGGTTCTTCCAAAGTAGGAACGGAACCGGAACCGATAAAGGCCGGTTCCTTCCTGGTTCCGAACCGGGAACCAGTCAACGGTTCTAGAAACCGTTGACCACGGTTCCGGTTCCGGTTCTGTTTGGTCAGGCATTGTTGGCAAGTAAAAAAAGTGCAAAAGTTAGAAACAAATTTTCTTTCCAAGTCTTCATAAAGGAAAATCATGAGACATCCAAAATTATATCATAAAGAAAATCACGAAATTACAAGAAACTTAAATCTAAGTTATGAAATCATATATCTAGCAGGTGACTAATTACCATGCAATCATCTCTCACGGTCAAACTTGTCCAAAAGTAACAATCCGACTAACTTAAATTATAAAATATTCGAAACCAAACATAATCAAATCAAATCACAAAACTCCCTCTAATTAAAATCAACTAAATTAAGACAGTCAAGACGAAGACAGAAACAAAGATAAAGGGGTCGATCATGAAAGGCTTAATTGAAATTTTGGTTATGTAAGTAGGAGGTGGTATGTTTAATCATGTAAATATTCTGTGTAGTAATTTTGGTTCCGTTAGTATAATGAGGCGACATATTTGTTAGATAAATGTTTTTATCTTGTTTTTGATGATTTTATTTTAATGTGTTTTTACACCAAAACAATGTTTATAAATGTTGTCCAAATACTCCCAATTGATTTAAAATGTTTTTACTAATTTTTTGGAGTATTTCTTGAAGTTTATTTTCGACAAAAATTGGACAACGCTTATGTCTCGTGTTCGACCGGTCGCCCTATAAGGCATCCCGTGTCTGAAGTTGATTTTAGAAACAGAAACGGAACAAACACATTCGCACAGGAGGCCGACCGGTGGCGTCGACCGGTCGACATAGGTTGACTGGTGTCTGGGTTGATAGCATGTCTTCTGTTTTGCATATTTGTTGAGGCCAATTGGTCCACACAGGGGTCGACCGATCGGACCCCCCGTCGACCGGTCGCCCTGTGTAAAATTGTGCGATAGTTTTGTTGTATACCTTTGTGCTCATTTTTCTAGCAATTCCAAAAGAATCTCATTTAAGTGCCATAAAATGATTTTTGGTTTCATACAAAAATGGCTTGTTTTATCCTAATCTTGTAAAGGATTATTTTTTACCTTGATAAAATATTCGATATATAGTTTTCGCTCAAAACTCGGTTCTTCATAACCGATCGTTTTATAATGAGATTCATAAAATTTTATGTCTTGACTCCTATGAAATGAGATATGTTTCGGGTTAGCGAACGCTTTTTCGCTATCCTATGAGATTTCTTGTAAACTCAAGCTCGTTTATGCACAATGCTTTTTTGAATAATATTTATATTTTCATCTTTGTTGCATTTTTGGGGTGAAGTATCAAAATGGGGAGAAAAACATGATTTTCAGTCCACAAAACGGGCCTGGACTGGTTGAGCAGAGGCCGATCGGTCGGCCTCGATGTCGACCGGTCGAAGTCCCCGTCGACCGGTCGAAGTCCCCATCGACCGATCGCCCTGCATGAATTTTCTTTTAAAATCGCGTCTGCCCATCATTTTAAAACAGAGCAAAAATTCTCCTCTTCTAACCCTAACGTGCGTGAATCACTCTTTTCCTCTAAAATCTTCATTTTTTCACCAAATTCTTCAATTGTTGTTACTAATCACTTCACTTTTGCAAGAATTTCACATATATGGCTTCTCAAAGAAATTCTACCGATCGAAATCCAAACCCCAAGCGAAGAAGGGCCGAAGAGGGTACGTCAAATACCCGACAAGAAGAAGCCAAACAAAGGGAAATATGAGCTACTCAAAGGAATATAGCTCAAGAACACGGCGGAAATCCAAATCCCCAACTCTCACGGGTCTAAATTGCCGAGCTCTGGGGCACTATTTCTCTCAACAATGCCAAATGGGCCAAGAGTAAGAAATCCCTATTATCTCAAGCTCCTCGTCCTGCTAATTCGTTGAATTTTATCAACAAGTATGTTGAGTATTATTATGAGAATTTAGACTTTAGCAATAAATCAATTGGTCGAACTAAGACGTGTCGGTTTGCTACTTTTTCGGGTGAATTTCCTTCTATTAAAGGATTTTTTTTATAATCAAGGGTGGTCGTATTTGTGGGAGCATCCGTTTGTTTTGTATGATGATGATTTGATTTTGCACTTTTATTTGAATTTGTGGATTGAATATGACGGACATGGAATGTCCGTGGCTATGAATTCTTTTGTAAAAAGGCGTCACTTCAGATGGACTCCTAATGATATTTGTTGGTTGTTGAATGTTCGGGAAGGAGGATGGGATTTTTTGGTTGCACTCATTGGAGTGATGAGGTTTTTGGTGTCTCTTTAGAGACTATTAATACATACTTGGGTGTTTGGCCGGATTATTTTTTGTTGGCTATGTCTATTGAGCACCGTATTATTTCTACAATTGTGGCATATTGCATTTGTGGAAAATCCGTTAAGATGCCAAGCAACATGGATTATTTCTTGACCTATAAAATCGCAAAAGGAGAATTGCTTAATTTTGGTGCGATTATGATTCAATGTGTCATAGAGTCGATCACTCAAGGAAACAAGAAATTTGCCATTGGCAATTGGATTTGTAAACTTCTCTTGCATTCGGGTCTACCATCATCAGAATTTAACTCGGAAATTATTCATGAAGATTTTGACAATGACAATGTTCAACAAATGATACGAATGCGTAGGAATATGGCAATTCGTCCTACAAAATCGACAAAAGGTATACACAATCGTCTTCTCAAAATCCAAATGACTTCTTTGATGATGAGAAAGTAGATAGAATGGCTTCGGGTGATGTTCAAGGCAATCCGGAGGATAATACCGGTACCCGGCAAAATCAAGCATCTCGTAAGTATTTTCAAGCCCAACTTGACGAGCAAAGGCTTAACTATGATGCTCTTAGGGCTAGTCACAAGGAGCTTAAGCAAGAGAATTCGAAGCTCAAGAAGTCCGTTGGTAAATTAAAGAAGTTCATCAAAGACATCCTCCCCACCGCTTGCTTCTCTTCCGATGAAGAGTGGCGTCTTGCTATTATCTTGCTTTATTTTCATGTCATTGTCACTCTTATTTCTTTAATAGTTGTAATATACTATTTTGACACTACTTCTCTTAATATGTTAATGATATTTGCTTGTTTGTTTTTCTAAGGGAAAGAAGTAGCAAGAGTGCTAGTAGCAAAGTGATTGCAAATGGTTAATTTTGACTATGGTATTGATGGAGTACTTGATGGTAAAAGTACTTCTTGATTTTTGCTTATTGGCATTGGTAATGCCTTTCCTCATATTTTGCTAGTATATCATCTTGATTTTTTGCTTGGTGGCATTTGTAATGCCTTTCTACATATTTTGCTAGTATATCATCTTATTTGGAGAGTTTAGTTTCTTTATCTCAATTGGGTTGAACCCTTGATAACTTGTCTTAATGTTGATGAGCATGTCGGTATATGATTGGTGTATGCATTTGATGATGTTTTTGGGCATTATTTCATTTACAAGGGTTATATACATCTTCTTTAATATTTGACGCCCGCCAAGTGTTCGATAAATTGTTTCAAAGAAAATCTCATCAATTACATGATTCTCTCGATTTCAAAAGTCTTATATATTTATAGAGATCATGTTTTGTCATTCAAATGAGTTTTTTGCAAATCAATTGATCGACTTCTCCCTTTTTATTTGGATTTTAAGCTTCAATTTTCATATAGCTCGATAATTCAATAATATTGCGTACTTTGATATGAATGATTGATGTTTTATCGTGCTAACATTCTTTTTGATGATTCCAAATGGGGAGAAACATGAAATAAGCTCTTTAGCTCAAAGAAGCTAAAATAAGCTCGCGAAACAAGCTATAAGTTGTGGCTAGTATAAGCCAAAAGCTGTGAATAAAATCTAGTCCATTGGATGTATCATAGACTTGTTATACTTGATTTATGATTCTTTTTGATATGGGGAGCTTCTAAGCTCATGATATTCAAGTTTCTTTTGTAAAAGCTGAGCTTTTAGCTTTTATTTGATTGCTTTTATACTTATCTTGATATGCATGTTGATAGGGGGAGCTTTTGCAATATGTTTTGGATAATCATCACTCCCATCCTTGTGGCTATTTTGTATGGAATGTTGTCGCTCAAAACGGATAGTTATTTTTTACCGGAAAATTTGTTATGTTTTCAAAATCGACCTCTTAAAATTGTTTTGGTTTGTAATCATCAAAAAGGGGGAGTTTGTTAGATAAATGTTTTTATCTTGATTTTGATGATTTTGTTTTAATGTGTTTTTACACCAAAATAATGTTTATAAATGTTGTCCAAATACTCCCAATTGATTTAAAATGTTTTTACTAATTTTTTGGAATATTTCTTGAAGTTTATTTTCGACAAAAATTGGACAACACTTATGTCTCGTGTTCGACCGGTCGCCCTATAGGACATCCCGTGTCTGAAGTTGATTTTAGAAACAGAAACGGAACAAACACATTCACATAGGAGGTCGACCGGTCGACCTAGAGGCCGACTGGTGGCGTCGACCGGTCGACATAGGTCGACCGGTGTCTGGGTTTATAGCCTGTCTTCTGTTTTGCATATTTGTTGAGGCCAACCGGTCCACACAGGGGTCGACCAGTCGGACTCCCCGTCGATCGATCGCCTTGTGTAAAATTGTGCGTTATTTTTCAAACTTCTATTTCTATTCGAACGGTCGTCATATACTTTTGACAGCAAAATCTATCTGTTATGCAACAGATCATTCTTCCTTAATTTGTGGGATTGATCTATAACAGTTATATTCTTGATTTAACATGTATTTATTTTCAGATTTCAATCCCCAAGAGGAGCCTATCCTTGATCAAACCTTTCATATAAATAGAGGAAGTTTTGGAGCTACAAGTACAACAATTACTACTACACAACAAGAGATATACTCAAGCATATATTGTGTTCTTCATTTTCAATATTCTTGTTGTAATAGCCTAAGGTCTTTCACTTTCACATCTTGAGGTCTAGGCTTGATTCTTGATTACACTTGCACTTTTGAGTTGTAATATTTTTCAAAGTGTAATCTTGATTGTAATTCATCATCCAAACATAAGATATCCTTGTGAGTATTCTTGTGGTAAGAATACACTTGGATGATCTTAGGTGTTGAAGAGTGTGGTGCTCTTCATAGGTGAAAGAAGATTGTGGTAATCTTCTTGTGGAAGAGTTTCGTGCTCTTCGAGGTGTTGGAGAGTTTGGTGCTCTTCAGGTCGGAAGATTGTGGTAATCTTCACAAGGTGCCGTTGAAGGAAGATTATGGTAATCTTCAAGGGAGATTGTGGTAATCTCCAAAGAGGTGTTGTAAGATGATGTTGTAATAGTTTTGGTAACTATTTATAAAATTCTTTTTCTTTTCGAAATCCATCTGGGAGATACTGGGGTGGTAGAGGATTAGGCCCTAGGTGGGTTGAACCTCTATAAATCGAAGCGTGTTTTAATTACTTCCCGCACTTATATTCTTATTTTTGCTTATTACATTCGAAAAAGAGGGCATAATCGAGAAAATGGGCATAATTTATTCACCCCCCTCTAGATTATCATAGCCACTTGGACTTACAATATTTTGTCCTCTAAGTATACTATGTAGCAATATTGATCCTTGGTTTTTGCTCAATTTTGGTCCCACCAGTTCTATTTCATGCAATTTGGTCCCAAAGATTGAAATACTGAAGCACTTATCAGGGACAAAAACCACACAAATTTAGAACTTGTGGGACAATATTGCATAAAAGTCAAAATTTATAGAACAAAAAATTACTATATATGATTATTACGGTACCAAATATGCCACACTTTTAGATTTACAGGACCAAAATTGCCAGGAAATAAAAACTTATCGGACAAAAATTAGTGCATAGGATACTTAAATGACCAAATATGCCACCGACTTATACTTATAAGACTAAAATTTCAATAAAGCCTGTAAGTCCAAGCGGCTACGATAATCTAGAGGGGGGGTGAATAGATTATCTCCATCTTTTCGATTTCGCCTTCTTTTTCAAACCGAATGCTCAAAGATAATAATAAGGTGCGGAATGTAAACAACACACGTCGATTTAAAGAGGTTCAACCCACCTAGGGCCTAATCATCTACCACCCCAAAGATATCCGGGATGGATTTCAAAAAAAAAAAGAATTTTATTAATTACCAAAATTGATACAAATTCAACTTACAACACCTTGAAGAGCACCACACTCTTCTTCAACACCACCTTTGGAGATTACCACAATCTCCCTTTGAAGATTACCACAATCTCCAAACGGCACCTTGTGAAGATTACCACAATCTTCACCCTTGAAGAGCACCACACTCTTCAACACCTCAACCAGAAGATTCCAGAAGATTACCACAATCTTCTTACACCTAACACCTAGATCACCCAAGTGTGTTCTTACCACAAGAACACTCACAAGGATATCTTGTGTTGAATGATTGCCCAAATTCAAGATTACAACTCGATAATTGATAATACAATGGAGTGCAAGTGTAATCAAGAAAAGCCTAGACCTCAAGAATGTGAAAGTGAATAGCTAGGCAAATTACAACAAGAAATAAGACAATGTAAGAACAAGTGTATTCTTGAGTGTATCTTGTTGTGTTGTAGTTTTCTCTCATGTGTTGTTGCTTCAATTCTTCCTCTATTTATAGGAGATGATTGATACTTGATAGGCTCCTCTTGGAATCTGATATCTACAAAAAATTGCAATTAAAATCAAGATTATAGTTGTTAGAAATCAATCCCACAATTTAAGGGAAAGTTGTCTGCTGCACAACGGTTAGAATTTTGCTGTCAAAGCATAGGGCGACCGGTCGCACAGAAATAGAAGTTTGAAACATATCGCAGCAAATTAACACAGGGCGACCGGTCGAAGTGCACCTCGACCGGTCAAAGGCTAGGGCGACCGGTTGCACTGACCAAAAACTGAAAGAACAAAGTTTCTGTTTCGATGTTTTGCTCCCAGGTACCGGTCGCCTCTTTGGTCGACCGGTCGACCGCCTAAATGCAATGTTGTCCGATTTTTGACGAAAATAAACCTCAAGAAATACTCCGAAAAATTCGTAAAAATATTTTAAACCGATCGGGAGTATTTAGGACAACATTAGAAATATAGTTTTGAAGAAATAAAATATTTACACAAAAAGTGTTGTTCGATATAAATTCCAATAAATACTCCGAAAAATAGTAGAGACATTTTAGATCAATTGGGAGTATTAGGACAACATAGTTTCAATGTAAAAACCCATTGACTTAAAAACATTAAATGTGTTGTCCAATTTTATATCGAAAATAAACTTGAGGAAATACTCCGAAAAATATTAAAACCATTTTAAATCATTTAGGAGTATTTGGACAACCTTTAAGACCATTGTTTTGGTGTAAAATCAAAATCATCAAAATCATGATAAACCATTTATCAAACAATCTCCCCCTTTTTGATGATTACAAACCAAAACAATTTTAACGAGGTCAATTTTGAAAACAAAACAATTTTACCGGTTAAAGAGAACTATCCGTTGTGAGCGACAACATTCCATGCAATAAAAACACAAGGATGGGAGTAGAGATATTCAAACACATATAGCAAATGCTCCCCTTATCAACATGCACAACAAGAGTTATATAGAAGCAACTTAAACATAAGCTAAAATATTAGCTTTTCGATATTGAGCTTAAGTATCAATAACTTAAAAGCTCCCCCTGTCAAAGATACATCATTAGAACCGTATATAAGTCCATACTACAGCCAATGGACCATGATTCATACATAACCATAATGCACCAAGTGGACTAAATATGATCCACAACTTATGGCTTTATGAAGCCATAGCTTATAAACTTCTTTTCGTTTATCTTAGCTTTTATTGAGCTAATGAGCTTATAACTTGTTTCTCCCCCTTTGGAATCATCAAAAAGAATGTTAGCACGATAAAAACATCATATAATCATATCAAAGTGCACAACTAAACAGATGTATCGAGCTATTTGAACAATGAAGCTTATAGGCCAAATGGGAGCGAAAAGTCGATCATACGACTTGTAGAAGCTTATGAAAAAATCATTTCATTTGTAAAAAACATGATCTCTATAAATGTATGAGACTTTTGAAATCGAGAGAATCATGTAGGTGATGAATTTTTCATTGAAACGTTTTATCGAACACTTGGCGGGTGTCAAAAATTTAAAAAGATATATATAGCCCTTGTAAATGAAATTAAGCCAAGTTTTTCATCACCAAATGCAATTTAACAAATATCATTCATCAACAATCAATAAGCTCATCACAAAAATATATGAATTTCAAAAAAAATACATATAAGCCACAAACTCAAGGGTTCAACCCAATTGAGCTAAAGAGAGTGAAATTCTTACCATTCGGTCGGTAAAGACGAGCAATGATGATGATAGTCGAGCTAGATAATCCCCAAAATATATAATTCATGCATCAAAACTCATTTGAAGTGAATTGTGTGTGAAATTTGCAAAGGGGACGAAAAATGGCCAAAATGTGTCAAAGTGACGAATGCTGAAGACAGAACCATTTTAATCCAAATTATAGCCTAGGGCGACGGTCGAGGTTGAGGGCGACGTTGACGTTGAGAGTGACCGGTTGCCCTCAACCCTTTCAGCCCACTGTCTGTCATTTTTTTCCAAAATCTGAATTTTCAAAAAATCCGA
>JABTTQ020000893.1:0-50000 GCA_016081115.2 Rehmannia glutinosa | reverse complement strand
TTTTTCTCCCTAAGTTTTAAAAACGTGCAAAATACAAACGTAGACCTCATTCAATATACATTATGTCATGATCAAGCTCGAAATGAGGTAAAATTCTCGGCGTTGAGTGATTAAAAGTCATGAGAGATCCTTGAGACGGAAGTAAACACATCTCAAGGTTTTGTTAAACGTGCAATCCCGTTAAAAAAAATTATCGAATCTCAATATGTTTAGTTCGATTATGACGAACCATATTTTGAAAAATAATAACGTTTTGAGACTTTGGATACAACAAGTCATAAGAAAAAGTGCCTTTCAAATATTTGAAAATTTCTTTTAATGGCACTTTAATGAGATTCGTTGGGATAGTTTTTGAAGTCGAGCCATATAGACATAAGGCATATGGATTGTCGAGTCTATTGGAATAATACAAGAAAACATACCTCGAATTTGTTTGTCAACCGATATGCCTTTCTCAACCTTTGTCAATTTTTAGCCATAGAGGTTGAGATGGTTCTTTCTTTCTTCAATGCTTAACTTCTTCAAGAGTTATTTTGAAATATAGCCATCTTCTTGGTCCAAGCAAGAAATTGAGCTCCCCCATCATACTTATTTCAAGCTCACCTAGTATCAACTTAGAAAAACATATCTTGCACAAATATTCATTAGTAGCACCAAAAATATAAATATGCACAAGTAAACAATCTTGCCCTTTATTAAAAACAACGAGAGTAGTATCAACTTTACCTCTTGTAAAATCATTAAGCAAAAAATAGCTAAGTCTATCATACCATACATGGGGTACTTGTTTTAAACCATACAAGGTCTTTTATAAAAATCATTTGGCCTAAAATTTTAAACTCCGATAGACTTCTATTTGAATGAAACCATTTAGAAAATTGGATTTAACATCCATCTGGTAAAGCTTGAAATTTTCTTAAAACAAGAATGGGCAAGTAAGGTGCAAATATTACATCAAAATCAATACCTTCTTCTTGAAAATACCTTCGAGCTACTAACCTTGCCTTAGTTCGACCAATGTTGCCTTGGTCATCGAGTTTGTTCCTAATACCCTTTTTGTCTTCTTCATTACTATCATCATAGGGCATCCAATTGATCTAAGGTGTTCATAATCATTTACTTCCAAATATTTTGAGGTAACAATATTTGGAGTACTTCATTTCTCATCTACACAACTTGACAAACTCATTACCGGCATCGCTTATATAAGCAAGAAAGAATAATCCAAGTGTAAAAACATGCCTCAATCATCAATCACAAAATATCTTGAATAAGAGCATAGTAGAAATAGACACTATATATATAGACCATGAAGCAAGAAACACATACTATGCATTTAGAATATCATCAAGAATCTAATAAATCATGCAAGTTCAAATAAGCTTAAGAAAGCTACAAAAGGTCTCTTTAGAAATTTGAAAATCCGATAGCATATAGTTGAGACCTCATTAAAAAAAATATTTGAACAAGAGTTGATAAAGCAAATATGTGCAATCAAATATTGAATAGTGCCTTTCAAAAAAGTCCTCTTAATGGCACTTGTATTAATTACTATGAAAAACAAGCACATAGGCACATGGCAATACATATATCGAGTCTATAAGAGTAAGAATAACACAAGTAAACGTACCTCGATAATTTATGCCTTTCTTGACAAATAATGACGTAAATGGCCATTTGTGAAAATATGTAATTCCTACAAAATTCTTAAAACAAATCTAGCACAAATCATAATGATAAAAGTGTAGGCTAAGAAATATCACAAGTAAGCACATGCCATAAAAATCCATAAGAGATGATAACACACTTTAGTCTACAAAAATGCACAAGAGTTTTAAAAACATCATATAAGGTCTTTTTTTTCAAAAATATTTTAAAAGCACAAATATATATTGAAGACCTTAATTAAAAAAAAATAAATACTTGAAAACTCATTTTGCAATTAAGACACAAATAAAAGCATGCATAATAACAAAATAAAATGCATATTTAACTAGGGAGATACGGGTTACCAATTACGCCATTTCAATGGGTTGTGTCGTTCCCATTGTTGATGATATCTTCCCCTTGAGAAGTCACTTTGTTGATGATGACTTCTTTGATTACTCCATTTCCAAGGTTTGTTGCCTTCCCATTGTTGAAAGTCTCTTCTTCTTTGAAAATCATCTTGTTGATGATGTCTTTGCCATTTCCAAGGATTGTGTTCTTCCCATTTTTGATTATATCCTCTTCTTGAAAATTGGCTTTGTCGAAAATAGTTTCTCCTTCTTTGATCAAATGAAACGGTCATTTGATGTCTTCTTGGCGGTATAAATTTTCTTCGATCATTATTTCGCCGAGTACCTAATATGACATTGTTTTGTGGTACCCTTATGTGTTTGGGTCCTTTGGGATTAGTCTTGAGACTTTTAAGTCTCCAACAATAATTAGAGCTATTTCTAGCTCGACAAGAATTAGCCGTATGACCCTTTTTACCGCAATAAAAACAAGTTATAATTCTAAGAGCATAATGACCAACATGCTTAGAGACTTGATTCTTTTTCATATGATTGACAACATTAAACTTATGATCAAGTTCTAGTTTCAATTATCACAATAATCAACAATTTCATCGGTACTCAAGTTGGATTTAGATAAATCCCCTTTCATGCAATTAATATCCTCAACAAGAGTACTATTTTCTTTTTCAAGGTTTCTAACCTTGTCAAGTGTGGTGGTGTGAGCACATGATAGTGATTCATAGGAAGTAAATAAACTATCCTTTTCATTTTTCAAAACATTGAATTCCTTTTTCAAATTTTTGTATTTAACAAGCAAGCTTTGGAATTCATTTTGAAGTTCATCATAATCATTTTGCAAATCACTATAATCATTATCATAGGAAGTAGAGGGTTTAGAACTTACCTCGTTTTCTTCTTCGATGCCTATGAGGCATTGTTCAACTTCTTCATCATGGGAGGTTGTAGAAGGCTTATCCCATGTTGTTGGATTTGATGTTGTATCCATTTGTGAAGTAGATGCTTTAGAGTTGCTCCTTTCATTTGCATATACTTCATAGATGGCTTCTAATTTTTGCCATACTTCATGTGCCGATCGAATACCTACAACATGATCAAATTCCAAAGTGGTAAGTGAACAATGTAAATATTAAGAGCTTTACCATTTAAGGAGATGATTTTCTTCTCTTCGTCATTGAGCTTTTTGAAGCCTTTTGAGGTGTGTGGTGTATCTTTCATCGGAATGGATTCTCCATTAATGACGGTGTTCCAAATGTCGAACCCGCAACCTTGTAAATAGCATTCCATTCTTTCTTTCCAAAATGTAAAATTTTTGGAATCAAACCGAGGTGGCTTGGTGGTGGAGGTGCCGGAAAATGAGCTTCATTCATATCTGACGATCGTTTCTCTTCACTCGCGATGTGAAACGAGCTTGCCGAAGAGTTTGGCTCTGATACCACTTGTAAGTCCAAGCGGCTACGATAATCTAGAGGGGGGGTGAATAGATTATCTCCATCTTTTCGATTTCGCCTTCTTTTTCAAACCGAATGCTCAAAGATAATAATAAGGTGCGGAATGTAAACAACACACGTCGATTTAAAGAGGTTCAACCCGCCTAGGGCCTAATCCTCTACCACCCCAAAGATATCCGGATGGATTTCAAAGAAAAAGAATTTTATTAATTACCAAAATTAATACAAATTCAACTTACAACACCTTGAAGAGCACCACACGCTTCTTCAACACCACCTTTGGAGATTACCACAATCTCCCTTTGAAGATTACCACAATCTCCAAACGGCACCTTGTGAAGATTACCACAATCTTCACCCTTGAAGAGCACCACACTCTTCAACACCTCAACAAGAAGATTACCACAATCTTCTTACACCTAACACCTAGATCACCCAAGTGTGTTCTTACCACAAGAACACTCACAAGGATATCTTGTGTTGAATGATTGCCCAAATTCAAGATTACAACTCGATAATTGATAATACAATGGAGTGCAAGTGTAATCAAGAAAAGCCTAGACCTCAAGAATGTGAAAGTGAATAGCTAGGCAAATTACAACAAGAAATAAGACAATGTAAGAACAAGTGTATTCTTGAGTGTATCTTGTTGTGTTGTAGTTTTCTCTCATGTGTTGTTGCTTCAATTCTTCCTCTATTTATAGGAGATGATTGATACTTGATAGGCTCCTCTTGGAATCTGATATCTACAAAAAATTGCAATTAAAATCAAGATTATAGCTGTTAGAAATCAATCCCACAATTTAAGGGAAAGTTGTCTGTTGCACAACGGTTAGAATTTTGCTGTCGAAGTGCACAACGGTTAGAAATCAATCCCACAATCACGACCGGTCGCACAGAAATAGAAATTTGAAACATATCGCAGCAAATTAACATAGGGCGACCGGTCGAAGTGCACCTCGACCGGTCGAAGGCTAGGGCGACCGGTTGCACTGACCAAAAACTGAAAGAACAAAGTTCCTGTTTCGATGTTTTGCTCCCAGGTACCAGTCGCCTCTTTGGTCGACCGGTCGACCGCCTAAATGCAATGTTGTCCGATTTTTGACGAAAATAAACCTCAAAAAATACTCCGAAAAATTCGTAAAAACATTTTAAACCGATCGGGAGTATTTAGGACAACATTAGAAATATAGTTTTGAAGAAATAAAACATTTACACAAAAAGTGTTGTTCGATATAAATTCCAATAAATACTCCGAAAAATAGTAGAGACATTTTAGATCAATTGGGAGTATTAGGACAACATAGTTTCAATGTAAAAACCCATTGACTTAAAAACATTAAATGTGTTGTCCAATTTTATATCGAAAATAAACTTGAGGAAATACTCCGAAAAATATTAAAACCATTTTAAATCATTTAGGAGTATTTGGACAACCTTTAAGACCATTGTTTTGGTGTAAAATCAAAATCATCAAAATCATGATAAACCATTTATCAAATAAAGCCATCATGAAAATTCATATAACAGTAATTATTTCTAGTAAGTTACAAATTGGCGTGCAATCACTTCTTCGATCAAACATTATGTTAGATAATATTAATTAATAATAATAATAATAATAATAATAATAATAATAATAATAATAATATTAATAATAATAATTGTCACGCCCCAACGCGACGTGGCAATGATCAATCACTTAAACAGAAATAAATCAACAGTCTAAACCCATGATACGAAACTCAAGTGAAAAGAGTCTAATGCAGCGGAATTAAAATAAACCCAAGTACAAATTACATCTTAAGGTCCGACGGAATCCGAATACAACCCAATAGATTATCCGAATTTAACTTACAGTCCAAAAAGAAACAAAATGAAGAAGTCCAACAACAATAAAAGTAAAAGGAGTGTCGTTCCACATCAACGATAGGAATTCAATATGTGGTAGGTTCGACGTCTTCAACGTAATCTTCATCTAAAGGTTAGAAAATAGGAGGGGGTGAGACAGAGATCTCAGTGGATGGGGTGATCGTGTGCAAGTGTGGCGATATATAGTTAATGCGAGAAATTAGTTGTATGAAAACGCGTGAGAGATGATGCATGATTTCACACACAGTCCACAAGCGTCGTGATAAATATATTTATGTAATATACTTATACAATTTAAGAAAACAGTTCGTGGTCACGCAGGCACTATGGTTCAAGCAGTCAGGAGGATTGCGTACGGATTTGTAACGCCAATCCTATGCAAGACAAGTAGCGGTTGCGTACGGATTTGTAGCGCCAACCTATGCAATACAAGTAGCGGTTGCGTGCGGATTTGTAGCGCCAACCAAACGGGTCCGATTAACTCGAGTAATCGTGTGGATCGGGATAATGATTCCTTCGTTCTTCCTTGTAACTCCCCGAGTAAGATGATCCAAGACCTGTCACCTTATCGCTCCATAGGCAAAGACAAAATCCACAGTGGAGCTAGCAAGGCTCGGATCTGTCATAATCATGATTATACCTTAAGTACTACGACCCGCTTCTCTTGGACAAACTCCGCCCCTCAGTTGTGGGATTAAGACGATGGGGCCGGAAAAGTGGAATAGCAGCCGAGCTATCCGATTCCATCCCCGACGTATCCATTCCGACTGTGAGTTTGACACACCAAGTTAACTCAAGCAGTAAAATAAATACACGTTCAGGTAGTCAACCAGACAGTCGAGTATATTGATTCGGGAAGCAGTTCATGAAAAGTTTTCGAAAATTTGCGTAAGGTAATTAGGGCGTTGGTGGAATTATTTGGATGAAGATGATTATCGGGAGGATAAGCAATCTTTGATATCTTGAAAGATTAAGTGGAACATAAGTCCCGTTATAGATTCAAAATCGTAAGACGAGAAAGTCGCCCCGCGATCGGGTATTAATCGGTCAAGACGATCCGATAAGTCAAGAGATTTTGAGAAAGTAAAATATTTTAATTAAATATCAAAGTCAGAGGGTCCAGGGCTGTTTTAGAAAAGGAAAATAATTTGGGTTAGGTCCTTGTTAAAAGAAAAATTACAATTTAGCCCCGTTTTACAAAAACCAATACTTTTGGGGTTAAAATTGAATATATAAATATCTCGACCTTGAAAAATTATGAGGTCAGTTCCTAAATTCTCCAAATTGTTCAGAGATTCAGGTTTTTAAAGTTTTGAGGTCGAGTTTTTATAAAATTCTCACATTGGCCCCAAATTTGTTAAAATTGTCATATCGGGCCTTAAGTTTAAAATAATCGGAACTCACAAACCGGAAGGGCTTTTAATGTGATTCCAGTTGGAAAATGTCACTAAGGTTAGTGGGATATTGGGACAAAAACAGTTTTAAAAAGAAATAAGTTTAGGTCCCTTAACGTTTGAAAATCTCATTTTTGTCCTATTTTGAAATAATTGCCTTTAAGGCTTTTAGGGGTCCAATTGCTATGAAATTTAAACCTTGGGTCCAAAATATAATTAAGTTATAGTTAAATTAGTATTTTCAGGTGCATGGGCTGCATAAGTCCTGGAAATTGCATTTGGGTCCTCAAGTTTAATCTCTTACAATTTGGTCCCTCAATTTTTATAAAATTATTTTCCAAGCTCTAAACACTTGGATTTTCGGAATACACTTAAAATATGTTATTTCCAGTCCCTTAAGAGCTAAAATTTCAAATTTTAAAATTAGGGTCTGGTATAGTTTCGAAATTTGCAAAATAGCCCTTAAACTTCTCAAATTTTACAATCTAGTCCTTGGGCTTTTAAGGGTTGATTTTATTTATCTAAAAACTCTTAAAACTTTATTAAAATGTCAAAACATAATTTTTGAACCTGAGTTCAGTCCCAAAAATCGAAAATTACAGAGGGGTCCCTTAAGTTTTATTTTCTTGCAATTAAGTCCACCAACTTTCCATTTTTGCATTTTAAGTCCAAAAGTTGAAATTTAATCAATTATGCTCGACTTGTCCAGGTTATAAATCATTCAAAACATAGATTTCAAGAGTCATACACATACATATCGTTCTCATACTAAATTTCATCAAGTATAACAATAAAGTGCACATGTATGCCCTATTTTTCGATAAATCGCATTTTTGAGCAACACTTGAGCATTTTTCCAACTTGATACAAGAAAATAGCATGCAATACATAATATATATCTCAAGTGCTCAATAACAAAATACTACATGCATATTTTCAATTTAAAACACCTAGAAGTTGAAAGGATTTTTCCACTCACCTTAAAAATAAACTTGTTGGTGAAAGATGAAATAAATCACTCTTGAAGGAGAAGTGACTTAGGTCAGCCCCTAGGTCAAGGAATACCAAAAAAATGTTGGAGTTAGGAAATGAGATTAAAAATTTAAGGAAAGAAAATTGGTAAAACTACACTTACCTTGTGTAGTAGATGAAATGAGACTAGTAGAGGTCTCAAAATGGGTCTCTTTGCTCACTCTTAAAACTCCTCTTAAGGTCAGCCCCTAAAAGTCCAAAAATAAAAATGGAGTATCAAAATTTTGGAAAATAGAAGAGAAGAAGAAAATGTACTAAAAATCTCATTTCTTACCTTATAGTCCAATTTCTTTCACAATTTTTGAGGTCTAGTCAAGATGGTTCCAAGTCTCTATTATCTTCAAGTTGTCTTCTAAGTGTACCTCAAACCAAAAATCAAACTTAGGTTAAGGAGTGAAGAGGATGAGCTAGAAATATCAAAATGGATTGAAGAAGAAAATTCCTTACCTTGTAGTAGTGATAGTTTCGAAAATAAAGAAGTAAGAAGAGTTTTTTTTTCTTTTAAATGTTTGAAGAAAGAAGAAAGTGTTTGAAGATATGAAGAAATGTTTGAAGATATGAAGAAGTTGTGTTTGAAGATATGAAGAAATGTTTGAAGATATGAAGAAGTTGTGTTTGAAGATATGAAGAAATGTTTGAAGATTTGAAGATTTGAAGAATAAGATGAACTTATGCTTAGAGAAAATGTTGGAGGATTTTTTTGGAGAGAAGTTGGAGAGAAGATTTGTGTTTTGTTTTGGTTAAATGATGAGTTAGGATAATAATTGGGGAAGTTAGGACATAAATTAAATAGTTAGGTTACTTTCTTAGGGACAATTGGCCAAAAGCTAGGTTTTAGGGAGAAATTTAAAATTTGTTTAGTTGACTAATGGGGTAGTGGATTTGTAGAGAAAATTATTAATTGTAGGCTTGGAAGACATAAGATAAAATTGAAATAAAATTATCAAAATTTTATTTATTTTTTTGTGCAATAATAATTTTGTTGGGAGATACAAAATGATAAAATAGTGGTAGAAGAAAAATTGAGTTATTTTCCCCATTTAAAGTGGTAATTTCGAACATTAGGGAAAAAAGAAAAAAAAAATATTTGGTTTCTTTTCATTATAAAATTGAGGGGAAAAAATAAAATGTATAAATATCCATAATTAAATATTTAGAAATTTAAAATAAAGATGTGAAATAAGAAATGTGTAATTGAAAAATAAATTGGAAGTTGGGTGGGATGAATTATATAATACGATGAAATATTTGGATAAGGATCGAAATGTACTCCTAAATTTTCGAGGGTCTAATATTTCTAAAGTCGTAGTTAACCGTTCAAGTATTAATACTATAGGAAAATCTAAAATTGTTAAGCTCGAAAATTAGGAAGACGTAATTGACGTTGGATGAAATAATTAAAAGTCGGGTCGTGTTTTATTAATAACGAGTTCGTGTTACTAAACCAAATAAATAAATCACTGCATAACGTCGTATGTCACATCGTGAAAATTCGGGGCATCACAATAATAATAATAATAATAATAATAATAATAATAATAAAACAACCTAAATCTGATTGATACAATAATATTTATAGGAAATGACTAATTGATATAATCCTATTCCAAGTCAAACTTTTCCGCGAAAAACATTTTTCCTAATTAAAATAATAAAATATTTCAAGGGTGAGTCTTTTGTGAGACTGTCTCTAGATTTGTGAGATGGATACCCCACACCCGAACCCGGATCCATATCAACACAACCCACCAAAAAAAGCAAAAAGATCATCCATATCTGTTTTGGCTTGACTTTTCACCTCTGTTTCTCAAAATTGAGATTTGAAAATCCCTCTCATCACAAGGAAGGGAACGATATTCTATCTTTCTCTGTCTCAATAGATAATCTAAATGTTTTGATAGTTCCATATTATTTCCATTCAAACAAGAAATGGCCATTATTATGTTTTAATTAATTTATATTTTAGTTAACGAAAGAAGAGGAGGAAGAAAAGAAGTCGTCTCTTTTTGGGAAGAAAACAGAAGCTTTGAGTTTTTTTTAACTCCACCTTCACCATAATTGGTAGAGTTGATTTGTTTTCAAAGGGAATAAGGCGTAAAGTTTGTGTTGGTGGAGAGTGCGAAGGTAAGAAGTAAAAGAAAATGGAGAAGAGAACGAGAAGGTGGATAGAGTTTTCCATATTGCTATATTCATATACTACAAGAAAAACGCTCAAAGACATCGCCCAAAAGTCATCAATTGTACGCTTTTTTGATGTCTTTTAGTATTTAAAATCAGTTTCTAAACGAACTGATGTATGGCGGAATTTTCTCGATATTCGACATTTTTTTTTCAACTGATGGTATTGTCCACCCATTTCTTTGTGTATAACATCATTTTTAACATCGATTTTCACAGCTGGTGATATTGACAACCTATAACATCTACATCGGGAAAATTGCAAAATTGGTCCTATAACTATAGGCAGTTTGCAATTTTGATCCTATAAGTATTGAGTTTGCAAAATTGGTCATGTAGGTTTGATTGTGTTTGCAAAGTTGGTCCTATATGTTTCATACATAATCAATTTTGGTCCTGTAAGTTTCAAGTTGTTGCACAATTGGTCCTCTGGGTCTATTTAATATTTTCAAAATACCAAGAATACCCTTATATACATCAATGGCTTATTTGACTAAGTGTTTTGCTCAAAATAGTATTCGAACCTAGGTTTATTAAGAACGTTTAGTTATATTTATTATATTTATGTAACTAACAATTGGTGAGGATAATTTTCTCTGAGAAAATGGATCTGGACAATTGTCCAACATGTCTGTTTTATAGGACACAGTGGCGGATGTACGTACAAAACAATTGAAAAAATTCAACTATATTTTTTAGTAAAGAAAAAGTTAATAATAAATTTGTACCCCTATTTTACAAAAAGTAAAAATAGAATTAGAAAATTCAAATAAAACATTACAAATCCCCACAATAAAATTTCAAAAATTAAAAGATTGACTTAGCAACTTGAATAAATAAACCATGGCAAAAGTCAAAACCTACAAAACTAAAAATATAAAAAAACAAAAATCTAATAATATCAATAATGTTACCAAAATTGTGTTTGTTGTATCTTGTTTTCTTAATTATTCTAATTATTGTTTTATATGTGTATTAATTTTTCATGTACGGTTACATAATCAACTTTTACAAAATTTTAAAAAGCCTTTGTACTATGACTTTAAATAATTAACAAATATTTATATGCAAATTTTTTTAAAAATTTATCGTACCCCAATTTCAAAAATTCTGGATCCGCCACTGGTAGGACATGCATATTGTCAAATTTTGACGATGTATGCACAAGAATACCAGGACAAGACAACATAATGGAACAATCATATTAAAATCTCTGAATAGATTGATCTAAGTAGGTGTAACAATGCCACGAACAAAATAGGTGTCAGAAAATGTGAATCTTTTATTCTATAAAATCTGGGTTTATCTAAATAAATTAGATATAATATGTTAAGGGCTAAAACTGTTAATGCTTGAAAGTTATAGGACTAAAATTACTATTGTTAGAAAGATAAAGGACCAAAAATACTATTTAGCCATAAGGGCAAAATTGTCCAGGACCAAAATACAACTTTAAAAGATAAAGGACTAAAATTGCAACTACCCCAAAGTTAGAGGACTAAAACTGCAATTTACCCATCTACATCTTATCATCATTTTTATAACCAATGGCAATTGTTTTTTTACTGTCTCTAAAAGAAGAAATAAAAAATGCCCAAATATCTGATAAGCTAATAGAAATCGTGTAGCCATAACCAAAATCAGTTTATTTACATTAGCGACACATCAGTTTACATTATAAAGTTTATTTTGTTGGAAATTATTCGGGTCCCGGATCTAATCCAGGCCAAATAAGATCCGGCTTTTTGATCTAATCGAACGGAAGCGGAAGCGTGGGATTTCAAAAATCGAGTTTTAGATATAAGAACATAAGATCATGCTTATTAAATTTATTCAAACTAAAGGAAGAAAAGAAAATTTACCTCTTTCGACGATTTTCTTGTTCTTCGCTTTTTCTCCGTCAATCCTTCGAATCCCGGCTCGTAGACACCGCGATCTTCCAATTCGAACCTCCCTATCAACGGCAGCAGTGTGTGGGGCACCCAAATAATAATTCTAAGTTCCTAACTTTTATTTTCCTACTATGTACTCAACTCATGAGATAGTAGGATTGGGCTAACTCGGATAGGAGGGAATTGAACTAGGTAAAAGTTAACCCACGAGAATATCACAAAAACACACTTTTAAAATCCAAAATCAATCAATCGCCCTTGGACGTGCGCACGAGAGGTCCAGTTTTATTAACCAAACATTTTGAAACTCAATCAAAACAAATTGATTGACCTAACCTTGTTTCTTTTTCTTGTTTTTTTCTTTAAAGAAAAAAACAAAACAAAACAATTGATCAAAGATTGATTGTCAATTGTACATAAGAGGCGTCGACTTTATGGATGGCCGAGAATTGTGTTTTAACTTGTGAGATGTGGTCCCCTTTTTATAGGCCTAGTTCAATCAGTTTCTCACTCCAACTTGGTTTCCTATCTATTCTAGAATTAATAATTCTAGTAAGATTTAAACTCTAATTGATAATTATCCAATATAATTATCAATTTAATAATTATATTAATATTATAAATATCTTATATTTATTTAATTCCAAATACAGTCAAAACTGTAGAATATAATATATTCCCGGAATTAACTAATATTAATATATTAGCCCAAATATTTTGGAAAACTCTTTTCCATAAACCCTTAGGAACTGGAAATATTATTTCTAACCCATTTACTCTAGGAAGGCGAACCGGGACCATGGACCTATAATTATAAGCTCCATAAATTGAATAAATAATTAACTCTTTAATTAATTTATTCGACTTATTAATTCCGATATTACTCCACTATAAATTCGGAATTGCACTCTTATAATCATAGAATATCTTACTCTACGAATTGAGCAATCCACTGATATAATCATTACATATAGATTAATCCTCCATAGACAATTCGTAATTGAAGCTAGGTAATATCCGTTAAACCTCTTCAATTACCTCTTATCCTCATTTACCATTAATTTACTAGCGAATGGTTAATTTATAATCGGATTATAAATTAGAGATCTCAAACCATTCAGTTCAGAATTAACAAATGAGGGAATCGTCTTTCTACTTCTCGCAAGAAGGAATGGATTCCGTATCTGTGAATTTATATTCCCAGCTATTTAATTCAAATGTAAATCTAAAATGCAGGTGTTGGGAATGTCGTAGGACAAACTTAAACGAGCAAATTAAGAATCACACAGAAATAAACAGGAGTCTATAATCACTCAGGAATAAGATTTATCCATATATGATCATCTAGTGATTTAATTTGATTTTCCATTTCTACAACGGAATTTGTATGGAAAATTCAAATTAAATCGGTCCAAGTCCTATATGATCAAATCGTATATAAATGCCCCCACTAAGATGTCTCCACATCGACGGTCCGGATAAGATAGTCACATTCAAAATGTTCTGGGCCGCATTAATGATGTTTTAATTAAAGATCCCATACTTTAATTAATTTCATCACGGACTTAATTTTAGTTTATTATCCATAATCTTAATCCCCTTATATATAACTCTTATATACTAAGATTATGGTTACAATAAATAAACTAGGGATTTTCATGATGTTCAAGAAAATACATACAATATGCAATAGAGTCCGAAAATAAATGTCGCCTTTATTAATAACCAAAAACAATTCACAATTGCTTTAAAGGCACTATCCCTAACAATCTCCCACTTGCCCTAAAGCATATGGGACATGTCTCTCAATCCTAAATTATTTAAATGTCTCTCAAACACTTTTAAGGGCAATGTCTTCGTGAATGGATCGCCAGGTTGTCGGAGATGCAATCTTGAGAATTGAGACGTCACCCCTTTGTACTATCTCCCGAATAAGATGGTACTTTCTTTCTATATGCTTTGATCTCTTGTGACTTGAGGCTCCTTCGAATTAGCCACGCCCCACTATTGTCACAATACAAAGTGAGTGGCTTTATCCACATTTGGAACAACTTCCAAATCGAAAGGAATTTCTTTATCCATACCGCCTCCTTAGTCAAGCTTTACGAAGCGGCTATGTATTCGGCCTCCATGGTCGAATCTGCAGGCTTTGATTACTTAATGCTTGTCCGACTATGGCGGCGCCACCAAGAGTGAACACCGACCGGATATTGACTTTCGATAATCCTTGTCCGATCGAAAGTCGAATCGATGTGTACCCGCTATTTTAAGGTCATCACCCGAATAGACAAGCATATAGTCCCTCGTTCTCCAAAGATACTTGAGAATGTTCTTGATCGCTATCCAATGGTCCATTCTTGGATTTGATTGAAACCGCCGACTATCCCTACCACATAACAAATATCGGGCCTTGTACACAACATAGCATACATAAAGGCCGCCTCTCTGCAGAGGCATAGGGAATACGTCTCATGTCCTCTTCCTCCCGAGGTGTCTTAGACACGCTCCTTAGAGAGAACGACTCCATGTCGAGTTGGTAGGTAACCCTTTTTGGAATCTTGCATTCTATAACGCAACAACATCTTATCGATATAAGAAGCTTGAGGCAATGCCAATAATTTGTTCTTGCGATATCGAACAATTCGAATTCCAAGAACATAATTCGCTTCTCCCAAATCTTTCATTTGGAATTGCTTGGCTAGCCAACCTTTAATCAAGGGACAACATCTCTACATCATTCCCAATGAGTAGAATATCATCTACGTAAAGCACTAAAAATGCCACTTTACCACCCTTGATCTGCTTGTATACACAAGGCTCATCAACACTTTGGTCAAAACCATAAGACTTGATCGTCTCATCAAATCTATGGTTCCATGACCTTGAGGCTTGCTTTAACCCATAAATGGATCTAAGCAATTTGCAGACTTTCTGCTCTTGACCTTTGGCTACAAAACCCTCTGGTTGCTGCATGTAGATTTCCTCGTCTAGATGGCCATTCAAAAAGGCCGTCTTGACATCCATCTGCCATATCTCATAGTCAAGACATGCAACAATTGAAAGTAGTATGCGGATAGATTTTAGCATTGCTACAGGAGAGAAAGTCTCCTCATAGTCGACTCCCTCTTTTTGGGTGTAACCCTTAGCCACTAGCCTTGCTTTGAAAGTCTCTACTTTCCCATCCACACCCTTCTTTCTCTTATAGATCCATTTGCACCCAATGGGCCTGACATCTTCAGGAGGATCTACAAGAACCCAGACAGTGTTGGAGTACATAGACTCCATTTCTTGGTTCATAGCTTCAAGCCACCTCTCTTTATCAGAATCCTCCATCGCTTGTCGAAAAGACAATGGATCATCGTCTACCCCATCGGAGACTGCAACATTTGCCTCTTCGATTTGACGATAGCGGATTGGTGGTCTAATCACCCTCCCACTGCGTCGAGGTGTCATGACATTCTGATCAGGTATAGTGGTATTTTTAGTGATTTCCCCAACAACTCTTGTTGGTTGTGGTCTGATCTCATCAGAAAGTAACTCCTCGAGTACAACTTTACTTCGAGGTCGGAAGTTTTCTATATAATCGTTCTCAAGAAAGACAGCATTAGTCGAAACTATTACTTTCTTTTCTTGCGGATCATAAAACAAACCTCCTCTCGTTCCTTTGGGATATCCAACGAACAGATACACTTCTGAACGTGGATGCAACTTTCCAGTCTTTCCTTTCAAGACATGTGCTTGGGGCACCCCATATGCGAAAGTGGCGTAAACTAACTTTACTCCCATTCCACAACTCTAGTGGTGTCTTTTGGATTGACTTAGACGGAACTACATTCAAAATGTAAACCGCCGTTTGCAATGCATACCCCCAAAACGAATCAGGCAGTGTCGCGTAGCTCATCATCGACCTAACCATATCAAGCAACGTTCGGTTTCTCCTTTCAAAGAACACCATTTTGCCGAGGGTGCCAGTCTTTGTGAGTTGGTACAAAATACCATGCTCTAGCAAATAATCTTTGAACTCAGTATCGACATACTCGCCCCCTCGATCAGATCGAAGGCACTTCAAAGATTTTCCTAGTTGTTTTTCAGCTTCCGCATGAAATTCCTTGATCTTTTCAAAAGTCTCGGATTTTCTATGCATTAGATAAACATATCCAAACCTCGAGTAATCATCAATAAAAGTGACGAAGTACTCAAAGCCACCTCTAGCTTGTGTGGTCATGGGACCACAAACATCACTATGCAAAAGCTCTAGTGGTTCTTTGGCTCTATTGCCCTTTGCAGAAAATGTCTCTTAGTCATTTTTCCTTCTGACAGATTCACAAACAGGGAAGAGTGCCAACTTTTAGCTCTCTCAAAGGACCATCCTTTGCAAGCCTATTTATCCTTTCTAGTGAAATATGCCCTAACCTTAGATGCCAAAGATATGTTCATCATCTTGAGAAACCTTTTGCCTTTTTGGTTTAGGATGTTCTACTTTAAACATTTCGGCATTTAGCGTGGTTGTTCATTAGGCTTAATTAAATAGATTCCATTTTCCAATATTGCAAAGACAAATATCACGCCCATTTTTAGAAATAATAATCGAATTATCATTAAAAGATAGTGAAAATAAATGTTCATGCAATTTTGAAACAAATCAAATTTCTACGAAACCAGGAATATAATAAACATCGTTTAAAATCAATATTTTATCTCTAATATTAAGCTTAATTACTCCCACTGCTTTTGCCGAAACCACTGCACCATTGCCAACTCGCATTGTGAAAGACCCATCGGCAAGCTCTTCATAAGAACTAAGCATTTGTAAGGAAGAACAAACATGATTAGTAGCTCCAGAGTCAACTACCCAAGTAGATGAATCTTTGCTACCAAACAACTTTCAAGAACAAGTAAATCATATTTACGTTTCTTGTTTTCCTTTAATTTGGAGAGAAACTTGGGGCAGTCTCTCTTCCAATGTCCTCTTCACCGCAAATGAAACAATTTCCCTTTGGTTTAGAGGAGCCTTGCTTCTTGCCTTTGAGATTTTCACATACGAGTGCAATATTCATGTTACTATTCCACTTGTCACAATTTTCTCCAGTTAATGAATCATTCAACAGTTCAAGCATAGGACAAGACATCATTGCTGAAAATTAAATAAAGCGACATAAATAAGCGAACGAACATCATAGAGCATTCAATTTAGGAATCATAAACATGATGCATGAAAGCAATAAAGTTTATCCTACCAATTCCAAGGTAATTTAATCTCACATTTGAAACGCCGCCGTAGGGTAGGTCAAATCAAATGACGATTAAATCGAGACTATCTCAGATTAATAAATAAATAATCAAGACATCTCATATCTTCATTTATTAATTAATCACCTTTTAGTTTAGCCTAGATACATCCAAACTATTTGATTGTATCCTTATGAGTGTTACCCATTATTTTGGATTTTAAAAATTAACTCAAAATCGCCGCCGTAGGGTAGGAAAATTAAGAGTTAAATTTTAAATTCCTATCCTTTCGGAGATTAAGCCTTGATTATTGATTTAAGTGAAAACCATCCGTAGGGGGACGAATCTGAGCGTCGCGAGGCGTCACTTAAATCTCACGGTGCTTTGATCAATAATGGAGGTCATAGGATTTATTGTCATGAATCCTTCTCCCACTCACTATTTTATAATAAATGTTTCCTAAACATTTAAGTTATAAAACATCTTATGTTTTAATAAGTCAAGTCCAATCCTATTGGTCTTATTGATTAAAATTCTCTAATTTAAAAATCTAACTTTTAGAAATTAAATCATAATTTTAATCAACTTTAAAAATCCCTAAATTATCAAAATAATTAAGGGAATAGGGATAAGACGGAAATATTTCATGAAAGAACAAAGGAAACAACGCGTCAACTGAAAACGGGACCTGCCCGGGCCCTGCCTGGGACCTGCCCGAACTGCCCGGAACCTGCCCGAGGCTGCCCAGGCCCTGCCCGAGGCTGCCCAGGCCCTGCCCAGACTGCCCAGGGCTGCCCGGCGCCTGCCCGGGCTGCCCAAACGCGAATCCGAATAATTTTTGTTTCTAAAACATGTAATTCGGAGATTTTTCATAAAAATCGGATCCAATTTTCACAAAATTAATTCCAAAAAATTATCCCAATTTTTAAAATCATATAAACACTTTTATACAAAATTTAAAAAAATGATATAAAACACTTTTATACAAAATTTTAAAAATTATATAAAACACTTTTATATCGATTTTAAAAACCATATAAAACACTTTTATATCAATTTCAATCCATCTCATAGATCTATCATAACAATTAAACAATTCAATTATCATGATGCATGACATGCTTGGGAGTAGGTTCCATGAATGACATATCAATATGCATGACATATATATCACATATACATCACATAAATATTAATCCGCGAAATAATAAATATGACGATTTGAATTGATGCCTTAAATTCAAAAATCGCACATGCATCCATATATCAAAACATGCAAGATCAAATCCTAAACCCACTCCAAAATAAATTTAATAAAGTAGATCTAGTTCTTATATCAAAAACCAAATGGCTCTGATACCATTTGTTGGAAATTATTCGGGTCCCGGATCTAATCCAGGCCAAATAAGATCCGGCTTTTTGATCTAATCGAACGGAAGCGGAAGCGTGGGATTTCAAAAATCGAATTTTAGATATAAGAACATAAGATCATGCTTATTAAATTTATTCAAACTAAAGGAAGAAAAGAAAATTTACCTCTTTCGACGATTTTCTTGTTCTTCGCTTTTTCTCCGTCAATCCTTCGAATCCCCGAAGCTCGTAGACACCGCGATCTTCCAATTCGAACCTCCCTATCAACGGCAGTGTGTGGGCACCCAAATAATAATTCTAAGTTCCTAACTTTTATTTTCCTACTATGTACTCAACTCATGAGATAGTAGGATTGGGCTAACTGGATAGGAGGGGAATTGAACTAGGTAAAAGTTAACCCACAGAATATCACAAAAAACACACTTTTAAAATCCAAAATCAATCAATCACCCTTGGACGTGCGCACGAGAGGTCCAGTTTTATTAACCAAACATTTTGAAACCCAATCAAAACAAATTGATTGACCTAACCTTGTTTCTTTTTCTTGTTTTTTTTTTTAAAGAAAAAAACAAAACAAAACAATTGATCAAAGATTGATTGTCAATTGTACATAAGAGGCGTCGACTTTATGGATGGCCGAGAATTGTGTTTTAACTTGTGAGATGTGGTCCCCTTTTTATAGGCCTAGTTCAATCAGTTTCCCACTCCAACTTGGTTTCCTATCTATTCTAGAATTAATAATTCTAGTAAGATTTAAACTCTAATTGATAATTATCCAATATAATTATCAATTTAATAATTATATTAATATTATAAATATCTTATATTTATTTAATTCCAAATACAAAAAAGCGTAGAATATCATATATTCCCGGAATTAACTAATATTAATATATTAGCCCAAATATTTTGGAAAACTCTTTTCCATAAACCCTTAGGAACTGGAAATATTATTTCTAACCCGTTTACTCTAGGAAGGCGAACCGGGGACCATGGACCTATAATTATAAGCTCCAATAAATTGAATAAATAATTAACTCTTTAATTAATTTATTCGACTTATTAATTCCGATATTACTCCACTATAAATTCGGAATTCCACTCTTATAATCATAGAATATCTTACTCTACGAATTGAGCAAACACTCGATATAATCATTACATATAGATTAATCCTCCATAGACAATTCGTAATTGAAGCTAGGTAATATCCGTTAAACCTCTTCAATTACCTCTTATCCTCATTTACCATTAATTCACTAGCGAATGGTTAATTTATAATCGGATTATAAATTAGAGATCTCAAGCCATTCAGTTCCAGAATTAACAAATGAGGGAATCGTCTTTCTACTTCTCGCAAGAAGAATGGATTCCGTATTCTGTGAATTTATATTCCCGACTATTTAATTCAAATGTAAATCTAAAATGCAGGTGTTGGGAATGTCGTAGGACAAACTTAAACGAGCAAATTAAGAATCACACAGAAATAAACAGGAGTCTATAATCACTCAGGATTAAGATTTATCCATATATGATCATCTAGTGATTTGATTTGATTTTCCATTTCTACAACGGAATTTGTATGGAAAATTCAAATTAAATCGGTCCAAGTCCTATATGATCAAATCATATATAAATGCCCCCACTAAGATGTCTCCACATCGACGCCCCGGATAAGACAAATCACATTCAAAATGTTCGGGCGCATTAATGATGTTTTAATTAAAGATCCCATACTTTAATTAATTTGATCACGGACTTAATTTTAGTTTATTATCCATAATCTTAATCCTCTTGTATATAACTCTTATATACTAAGATTATGGTTACAATAAATAAACTAGGGATTTTCATGATGTTCAAGAAAATACATACAATATGCAATAGAGTCCGAAAATAAATGTCGCTTTATTAATAATCAAAAACAATTCACAATTGCTTTAAAGGCACTATCCCTAACATATTTTCCATCCAACTAATACTTGCTAAGTGACCATTAACTGCCATGTCCTCAAATTTGCTTATGAAAAACCTGTATGTGACCTTGGGATTACTATTTCTAGGAGTTTAATGAAAGAACGAAGGGTTAGAATTCTATCACAGCTAGCTTTTGATACATCGCTCGTTCAGGTAATATTTTCTCTGGAAGAAGAAATCTTTTTAATCTTAAATCGTGATATTAAACTAACACAAATTAAAGAAAAGGACTTGCAAAAAATATGATGACAAACAGATTGAGATGATATAACAAATCAGAACTGTTGAGTTGAATTTACATAGCTGTTACTTAGGCATGTGATACTTTTGGATATTGGTTGTTGCTGCATAACTGTTGAGTTGAATATATTTTGAATGCTTCATGGTTGACAGATTTTATCATATAATTTGGTTGGGTTAAGAGATTTGACATAATGCAGCACGAAAAACAATCTGTTTATATTTGCCAAAGTAGAAATTGGTTTCGAAGTAATTCTTAGCCATATATGATATATATGTATATGCATGCACTTTAAAACTGGTAATAATGTAATTTTTTAATTAATCTTATTAAATTACTGGCTTTTGTTAAGAACTTACATATTTTTTGGTGTTTTCTTTTTACTATTTGTAAGAAATCTATAAACTTTTAACAATTTATTTTGACAACTATTAAGATAAATCTTTATTATATCATTCAATCTTATTAGGATATGATAACTTTTAAAGTCTTATATTGTAGTATAAATTTTCATTATAATATTATATAACTGTTTGGATCTAAATTTGCTTCACAACCCATTAAATTTAATTTGGACATAAAATTAAATGGCAATTCCAATAAAACATGTCTACAAGTATCAAATGGCTTCTTTTTCTTCCATATGAATTGTTATGTTTATTAATTTTAGTAAGTAATATGGTATATTTGTAGTTGTGTTAAAAAAATTGGTTCATTATTATTTGATCACCTTAGTACCAAAAATGGACAAATCATGGATGTCAAAGGATAGATTGACACATGAGTTTGCAGCTGGGCTAGAATCTTTCTTGGAATAATGTACCAAGAAAAATGTTGTCATCCGAATATACACCCTGCATTTGTGCAAGATGTGGTAGTGTGCAGAGAGGCAATGTTGACACAATTAGGGCACATGTGTATGTCAACGGTATAGATTTGACATACAAAAAATTTATATGGCATGGGGAAAAATCTATGTTCGAGAACTTAATGAATGAAAAATGATGCAGTTGGGGAAGGTGGAAGTGGTTTTTGGCTGATGAAACTATTGAGATTGTACATGCTACCAACGAATTTGTGAAGAATGCAGATCATTTCAAAAAGTTACTTGAGGATGCCGAGAAACCTCTATATCCTCAGTGCACTAAGTTTACAAAGTTATCTGCTATACTGGAATTATATAACTTGAAGGCAAAATATGATTGGTGTGATACAAGTTTTATTTAACTACTTAGTGAGCTTGTAAATTATCTATCATTTGGTTTTTATTAACAATATCGATGTATTTTGTTAATAGCAATCAAAGGGTGAGTACACTACCAAAGAAATCAATGAAGTATGTAATGAGTGGGCGAAATACTTGCTAGGATTATATTTTGGTCAGTATTGTCTCTGGTATTAATGAATACTTATAATTGTTAGATGGATTTATTTTGAGTTTTTTATGGTATATGTATTTAAAAATTGATGAATTGTTTTCTGCTTTTGAATTATAATTTTTCAATTGTATTATTTTACCTGCAGGTGATCAGAAGGTGTAGTTGTATGTTTTGTACTCTTGAATGATTCAGCTCTTTTATTTTTTGCATGAAGGCGGAGAAGTTTGTGAATTTGAAGAATCTTTTACTGCATGTGTTAGAATGAGAAAATGATATTAGACTTTTTCTCTTGGACTTGATGGTATTGTATATATTGATGTGCGTGTTTGAACTTGATATGGTATAATGACCCGTTTGAATTTGTGTCGTTTAGTATTTGCAATGTTTAGAGTTGTTGACAGTACTAGTGTTATCCTTATGGAAATGATTTTGATTTAGACTGAATAAATAATACTAATGTTTAATTTCAAGTGATTTATTGTTTCAATTGCTTTGATGTTTGATGGTGAATAGTTGTTTCTTGCTTTGATGGTGGATGGTTATTTCTTGCTTTGATGATAGATGAAATGGTTGTATAAATGTGAGGGAGATGATTGTAGATGTAAAACCAATTTAATGAAATGGCAGGCAATATTTTTTAAACTAATAATCAACTTTGTTTTAAATATTTGACATCGGTTTTAAATCGACATCTAAAATATATAAAAAAGGTTCTTTCAGTGTGAATGACAACGGTGTAAAATATTATTAAACAAAATCGATGTTCAACGCACCATGAATATATGACTATAACATCAGTTTTTCATTCAACAAAGTCAGTGAGAAAATGATGTGTTAAGTGCTTATAACATCAGTGTAAAACCAGTCTCTAAACTGATCTAAAAGGTATCCAATAACATCGGTCAAAAACGTGTGACTCTTAAAAGAAATGATGTTTAAGCCAACAACCCCCAAAGTTAATAACATCAGTTTTAAAACGATGTCTTTCGTTGTAACAAAATCAGTTTTACATGATTAGAACTGATGTTGAATATACAAACTTTTAACATCAACGACTATGACATCGGTCGATTTTTAGGGCTAAAAAAGGATGTCTTTGAGCATTTTTCTTGTAGTGATAGTTACCAGAATGGATCTCGATTGAGAACCTTAATGGAAGAAGAATGGCTAAAAGAAGTAAAGAGTTGATGTTTTATATTGGGACATGTATTCAGCGGCGGACGGAATGGGGGAAAGGGGGGGCCACTGCCCCCCCAAAAATTTTCAAACTTTTTTTTATTTTTTTTTAGTATTAAATATTAATATAATAAAAATTCTTAAAGGGCCGCCCACCAAATAAATTTCAGTTTTGTAAAAAATTTAACATTAAAATACTAGTACATTAAAGAATTCTAAAAGGTATGGGCCATGACCACTAACTATTAACAAAAAGACAAAAAAAGTTCACCAATTGAAAAAGTGGTTGGGCCCAAATTACAAATTAAATTGTTGCAACATTTCCTATTGGGGGTTTAAGGGTTTACGTCCTGGAAGCCGGAAGGGAAAATTGAAAGCAGACGGAAAATTGAAAGCATATGGTTCAGTTTTTTCTCACGGCCGTCGTCGACTATCCGAAGTTCCGAACTATTTTCAGGTTGTGATTTTTTTCTGTAATTTTCATTTATATTTTTCAAGATATCATGCTTCATGTTTGATTGTTTGTAACTTTATTGTTCACTTGTTTATATAATTTAATAGTTAGTAATCAATACCATATTTATTTAATTCTTTGTGGCCTATTTGTTCTTTTTTTTAATCTTATCTGTTTAATAATTTTCAGATTTTAAATTATTATTACATATTGAAACTGAGTCATTTTGGCTAATATTCAATAGCAATTTTCACTGTTTTAACAGATTTCAGGTTCATTATCAATCAATTACAATGAAAAATCAAAAAATTGATTCACTTTTCAAGAAAATGAGCTCTCAGTGTAGTAATTCTTCACAAAAATGAATAGAAGTCTTGGAAAATAATATTGAATCTTCAACCCATGATAAAGAACAAGAACCTCTACCAAAAATTCCTCGAATAGACGTTCAAGTACTTGATGTTATGTCTATAGAACGAGATCATGGAAAGCGTCCACAAATATGTAGTTATAGTGTGGAACAACGAGATGAAATTCGAAGAGCTTATGTAAAAGCTGGGCCATATCAATATGAGATGCGTGAGTATCCTTTAAATGAAAAAGGTCGTCGTTTTCAGTTCTCCTGGTTCAAACTATTTCCAGAATGGTTGGAATATTCTCCAAGTAAAGATGTTATTTTTTGTTTGCCATGTTATTTATTTTCTAAACCAAGTGGACGTGTTGGTTCTGGAGCATTTACAACTGAGGGATTTCTATCTTGGAAAAAGGTTAATGATGGAGAAAATTGTGCTCTTTTATCTCATGTTGGAAAAGATCCTAATTCGCCACATAGAAGAGCTATCATGAATTGTCGTGACTTAATGAATCAACCACAACACATTCATAAAATCATTGAAAAACAAACATCTCAATAGGTGGCCAATAACTTATTGGTATTAAAGACCTCAATTGATGCAGTTAGATGGCTCACGTTCCAAGCATGTGCTCTTAGAGGACACAACGAACGCTTAGATTCAAAAAATCCAGGTAATTTTATTCAATTGGTAAAGTTATTAGCATCTTACAATGAACACGTGTCTTCAGTTGTGTTGGACAATGCCGCTCATAATGCATCTTATAAGCGACATGATCAATTACAAGAAGCACAAGTTGAAGAGATCAAAAGACTAATATCCTTTGAAGAGTTGGAGACAGAAACGGTTTGAATCAAACTGGAAACTTAAAGAGAGCCGGTGAAACTAGATGGAGCTCTCATTTGAGTTCTCTTCAAAGTTTGAAGATCATGTTTGAAGCTACATGTTCAGTTTTAAAGAATATAATTTCTGATGGAACTACTTATGCTCAACGAGCAGATGCAGATGCAGCTTATGATGGAATCACGTCATTTGAATTTATATTGATTTTACACATTATGATTGATATTTTGGAAATCACATATGATCTTTGTCAAGCTTTGCAGTGTAAGTCTCAAGATATTGTGAATGTTATGCATCTTGTCTCTACAACAAAGACATTAGTCCAAAAGTTAAGAGAAGATGGATGGAATCTTTTATTTCAGAAGGTGAAATCATTTTGTGAGAAACACGGGGTAAATGTTCCCAATTTAAGTGATCCTTATACTACAGGTAGAGGTCGATCTCGTCACAAAAAGGATCTAGTTACCATTGAACATCATTTCCGAGTTGATATTTGTTTGCTACAGTTGATTCTCAGTTGCAAGAACTGAACGGGAGATTCAAAGTTGATATGATGGAATTGCTTATGCTCTATTTAGCTTTAGATCCTCGAGATGACTACAAATATTTAATATTGATGATATTTGCAAGCTTGCTGAAATGTTCTATGCTGAAGATTTTTCTGAACAAGAGAAAATTTATTTGAGATTTCAGTTAGAGCACTTTGAACTAGATATTCGTCAATATCCCGTACTTCAAATTTGTCAACAATTTCAGAACTTTTTCAAGGGTTGGTGAAGACAGGAAAGTCTCAAATTTATCCTCTTGTTGATAGATTAGTTCGGTTTGTGCTAACTCTTCCTATTTCTACTGCTACTAGTGAACGTGTTTTTTCTGCTATGAAGCTTGTAAAGACTAGGCTTCGTAATAGGATGGAAGATGACAATTTAGGGAGTTATTTGATCACATACATCGAGAAAAACATTGCACAAATGTTTGATGATGATTCTATTATTGATGAGTTTTGTGATATGAAATAAAGGAGATTGCAATTCAAGTTCCCTAAGCAAATGGAATGTAAGTAATCTATTTTTTTATTTTTATTTCTATTTCATAAGTTAATATAATTTATCTGTTTTTATTTTCTTTATGCAGGAAGAGGTAAACATATTATTACACTAGAGGTAAACATAATTTGATTTTTGATGGATTCACGTTATGAAGTTCAACTAACCAGGTTAGTTTTAACTTTGTATCATATTTCAAAATATACATTTCAAATTGAACACTGATATATATTTTTCGTATGTATGAATATTGATATGAAAAAATTAGGAAGAAATATATTTAACTTTATATGTAAATTTATGGTTAGTATATGAGAATTTTCTCTCCGTCGCTTTTTCGCCCCCCCCCCCCCAAAAATTACAATCCTGCGTCCGCCACTGCATGTATTAATATTTAGAGGTGGGTTTGAGTTCACCTCAAATTGACCTTCTAATATTTGAGGGGAATGATGAGAATATCTAATACTTTTCGAAGGAACTACTAATATTTCTCGATTAAAAACTAATATTTTTCAGAGGGCTACTAATATTTATTTGTTACTTTTTAAATATATATTTTTTGGAGTAAAAACTAATACTTTTCAGGGGAATGACCAATACTTTTTAAAGAAAAGTAATACTTTTCAAAGAAAATTAAGTAATACTTTTAATTCAACATCCAATACTTTTCGAGAAAAAACTAATACTTTTTAATTATCATCTCACCCGCCTATTAGCCTAATATTTATGAAAATGCCATCGGTATTTTGGGTTGGGTAGCGAGTCGTGGGGGATCCGTCTAACAAAATACGACTCGTGAGACGGTCTTATATGAGTTTTGTCATATTTCAAATTAGAAATAATATTAAAAGGGAATCCTATTGTATTTGTAATCCTGTTAGGAAAACCACATTTTCCAAATTATAATCCTATTTCAAGCTATTGATTAATTGTCATGTAATCGGTTATTTCAGTCAAATTTTTAGAAAATAACATTCCCTAATTAATGTAATAAAAGATGGAAGACAAAAGCAAAATAAGAAAACGGAATCACTTAAGTCAAATTAATATAATCCTTTTTCTAACAATTAAGTGACTAATTGGCCACCGAATCACTCATTATTGTTCTTTTAATTTTGATGTGCTAGATTTGTTTATCAATTAATTTGACCCTAATATATATAAGCTTAATATTTAATTTTAATATTGATGTAATATAAATTTATTTTTTAGGAAACTTAATGCAACTTCTCTAGACTATTGAAAATATATTTTGTTAGCTACTATTTATTTTATATCTAAATAGATTTATTTGTTTATTAAAATTAGAGTTAAGTGATATCTATGATCTAATTAATTGAAATTGAATTATAGAGAGAAGGCAAAATGGAATTTAGTATTATATATAATTCAAGAGTAATCTTGTCTATCAATGATTTTTTATTGGTCAAGGAGTATTTGAAGGTTTTAATAGTATTAGAGGGGGTATTTGATACAAAACCAATTTATAAGGGGGTAAAGTGAATGTTAACCTTATTATTACGCATGTACATGTAATTAGTTTAGGGTTTAAAATAGAGAAAAATATTTTTTGCCCTCCGAACTATTAGGGTTTTTCGACTTTGCTACCTAAACGTTTTTTTGGCGCACTTTACCTCCTAAAGTTCAAGGGTTTTGTATATAGCCTCCTGGGTCTCGGCGGCGGCGGAATATTCCACCGGAATCTTGTCACATGCCATGCATGTGAGGGCAAAATTGTCATTTCACCAAATATACTAATATTATTGCACTTTATCATCTAAACTTTGCGAAATTGTTACTTTGCTATATGAACTTGGAGCGATTTACACTTTACCTCCTCAGTTAAAAAAATATTAAAAATTTATGTGTATACATTTATTTTATATATTGTTTAATTTTTTCACCAAAAATAAGTAAATTTTACTAGTATTCATTTCAATAAAATATATTATCAATACAATTATTCTGTAATCTCTTCCTATCAACATTAGGAAAATAACTAATTTTATGAACTTTGAAGTGAAAAAAATTATAAATATACACCAGTGTAAATTTTATAATTATATAATACAATTTCAAAATTATTTTTATAAATTAAAGTAAATTTCAAAAATATAAAAGTATTGAAAATATAATAAAATGCATTGTTTATACTTTTAAAATATAGTATAGGGTTTTTAATAATATGTTTCAAACTTATTACTACCTATTATATTTTATTTATGAAAATTCATTCTAATCTATTAGAATTTATATTTGTCTACGTATATTATTTCATTTACCTCAAAATGGATAAATAATTATGTATATTTTTGATTTGTAATTTGATAAATTGGATTAACATTAATTTTATACTTTTTTAATTTATAAACTAATAAAGTAAATCAAGGAAGTAATTTACAATTCTACAAGAAAGTCAAAATATATATATATATATAATAATCTTATTCATAATATATTTTATTGAAATGAATACTAGTTAAAAAAAATTATTTTTTTATCAAGATATTAAAAGTAAATTTATTTTATATATATTTTTAATATCTTGATAAAAAAATAAATAAATTTAACTAGTAAAATTTACTTATTTTTGGTCAAAAATAATTATATATTTTTAATATCTTGATAATATATTTTATTGAAATGAATACTAGTAAAATTTACTTATTTTTGGTGAAAAAATTAAACAATATATAAAATAAATGTATACACATAAATTTTCAATATTTTTTTAACTGAGGAGGAAAAGTGTAAATCGCTCCAAGTTCATATGGCAAAGTAACAATTTCGCAAAGTTTAGATGGCAAAGTGCAATAATATTAGTATAATTTGAGTGAAATGATAATTTTGCCCTCACGTGCATGGCATGTGACAAGATTCCGGTGAATATTCCACCGCCGACGAGACCCAGGAGGCTTTATGCAAAACCCTTGAACTTCAGGAGGTAAAGTACGCCAAAAAAAAGTTTAGGTGGCAAAGTCGAAAAACCCTAATAGTTTTGAGGGCAAAAAAATATTTTCCTCAAATATGCTCAGCCTTATGAGTTATAAGATTAGTTAGTCAAAGTTGTTAGTTGGTTAGTAGGTGTTAACACGATTATCTCTTACTCTTGTAATATAAAATGCACACACTATCAGCTCGAAATAAAGTTAACATTCTCTCAATATTTATCTTTTTTGGCGCACACGTACGCATGGTTTGTTTTCTTTTCGATGGTGATTCTTCTACCTCCTTACCAAATCCAGATTACCTAAATTGGATGCGACGAGATCAGCTACTCAGCTTCTCTTTAGCTGGATTCTGATAGAGTCAAGGGTGAAGTACGTTTGAAAAAAATAAGAGCAGAACTTAAAGAATAAAATGATGATAAGAAAAATTCTTCAGGAAGACTCTGCCCAGCTTGAAGCCGCCAAAATAATAATTTTGCCAAAGTTGTCCTAGTATAACTATAATGCCTACTTAAATAACATCTCTCCTACGGCCTCAAGCCCGAATAAAACCTAAATTGAATAATTAAATAACTCCTAAATTGAATAATTAAATAACATCCCAACTAATAATTAAATTACATCTCAATTAATTATTTAACCAAGTCCACTAACTCAACATAATAGGTTGCTGCTCCCAATTCGTATCAACTCCCCGCCTCTTCAAAACAGCCTTGTCCTCAAGGTTGAACTAAGAAAACTGTCCGTGAAAGTCAAAAGCGTCCACCCAAATCCATGTCTCTCGATTACTACAGTGCATGCCATTGCACATGTTATTTTATCCTATCCTTCTTCAGTGATACCGGATGAGGCACCCTACCTATGATCCAAGAAGTGGCGATACAAAATGCTCCCATCTGGTGTTCCCGGAAGTAGAGACCCTATTCTGGCGTTCCCGGAGAAGGTGCCCTTGCGGCCTTCTAAGATGCTCCCATCCAGCGGCGTTACCAGATGTGGAGACCCTCCTCCAATGTTCTTGGGGAAGGTGCCCTTGCGACCTTTGAACATGCTCCCATCCGATGTTCCCGAATGTAGAGACCATTTTCCGGCTTTCCCAGGGGGCCGCCCTTAGAAGCCTCTGAAGACGCTCCTCAATACAGAGACCCTCCTCTGGTGTTCCCGGGGTAGGCACCCTTTGTAACAGCCCGCTTTTGAGATCGACGACTGTCTCCCAAACTAACACGAGTCTTTCTAACGTGCTTTGTCCTCACTGACACGCACCCTATGAGCAGCTTCCTAGGGGGTCACCCATCATGTAATTACTCCGAGCCAAGCATGTTTAACTTCAGAGTTTTTATATGATGAGCACCAGAAAAGAAGATACATCGTGTTGAGTAGTACCTATCAAATCTTTTAAACTCTCATCAACTATATAATCACACACTTGCACAGTCTCAGAATCTCCTTTTTTTCGGGAGTGGGATCGGTTCTATCATGTTCCCCTCTACCTAGAAGCCTGCCAGGAGCCGCTCCTTGTTCGTGCCTCTCTTGCATCGGTGATCACTCCCCGCCCTCTTCGGCTACAGGCATCATATGCCCACCAGCTTTCGCTTGGTTCGTCCCCGAACCACACCGTACTAGGAGAGGTCTCGCTCTAATACCATCCATAATGGCCCGCCTTCCAGATCGACTACTATTCCTACAAACTAATACGAGTCTTTCCAGTGAGCTTTGTCCTCACTCACGTGCACCCTAGGAGCAACTTTCTAGGGGGTCACCCATCATGTAATTGCTCCGGGCCAAGAACGCTTAACTTTGGAGTTTTTATATGGTGCATCAGAAAAGAAGATGCATCTTGTTGGTATGAGTAGTATCTATCAAATATTTTAAGCTCTTCTCAACTGTATAGTCTCATACCTGCACAGTCTCAGAATCTCCTCTTTTTTGAGTGTGAGATCAGTTCATTCATGTTTCCCTCCACCTAGAATCCTGCCAAGAGCCGCTCCTTACTCGTGCCTCTCTTACACCGGCGATCACTCTCTGCTCTCATTGGCCACGGGCGTCACACCCTTCGCGGCCTCCGAAGACGCTCCCAGCCGATGTTCCAGAATGTGGAGACCTTCCTCCAGCATTCTCGGATGGGGCGCCTCTACTACGATCCAGGAGGTAGCCTATCAAGACTCTCCCTCAGCGATCCTGCGGAAAGATATTCTCTCCAGGCACTCCCAAAAAAGAGGTTCCCTCTCTCGTGTTTTGGGAGGCGACCGCGCTCCCTACAATTAGGCAAATGCTCTCCCCCCTTCTCAAGGAGAAACTCACTTCCTCAAAAATATAACAAGTCTCCACCAACAATCTACATAAATATGCAACAAATAAACGTAAAAAAAATACCAGCACGTGTGGAAAATTAAGAAACATGCAACTCACATAAACAGTATAACCAAGCCTCATAGAGGGAACAAACATATCCAGAACAAAATGTTAAATAGATGAAAGCAAGCACTAAACACGTGGGCTAAAAAGAAAGGTCAATCTGACCAAGTAAAACAGTAAACTAATCAAGACTTGGGGGCTCTGTCGCCCTCCCCAGCGCCATCACCCTCATCCTCACCATCGTCCGCATCATCTAGGATGTCCTGAAGGGCCCCAATCTCGCCCTCTTCCTCGTCGGAGACTCCACAATCCAAAATATCTATCAGCTCCTAGAAAGCCTTCCCGCTCCCTCTCAATAGCTTACGGCAATGGCTGATGGCCTTGTCAGAGTAAGTGGTGACTCCCTCATCAGCTCAAACTTATAGTCTAAAAAGGACTCTATAAGCCTTTACCATTCCGGACTTCTTTCTCCGGCCAACCACTGGCTCCGTGAGAGGATTCGAGGAATGACTTGCCCGTCCTGACCTCATGGTCACACTGAACCTTCATCCTCTCGTACTTCTTGGTCAAGTTGGCCACTCTAGCATCATGCTTACCCGCAGTATCCTTGAGCTCTCTCAGCTCGCTCCTCATCTGGCGATTCTTCACCTCCAACATGTCACCTCGCTAGCTCAAAGCGACCGCGAGGTTAACAATCTACGAAAAATATTGGCATGAGTTCCAACAAACAAAGGAAATGAAAAGACAACTATTGAGTAAAAAAGTAAATTAGCTTACCCTGGCTATGTCTTCGTAGATATGAGCTCAATGTCCTTGAAGGACAAGGACCATAGACAAGTATGATCATCAGTGGAGAGCGCTTCTCTCGTGCTACCATAACCTAGACTTGGCTCTGAAGGATCCCATAAAGACCGGATTCTCTCACGCTGGTTTACTCCACCAGAAAACAAGACCCACGGACTAATGGTCCTAAAGAAAACCTCACCTGACTCTATGCGCAGCCTCTTCCCCCCGAAAGGGCCAGAAGGAGGTCGGGGGGCTGGAGCAGCGTCAGTACGCTCATCTGGCCAGGACCCGGCATGCCTCCCACCCTCCGAGTGCATCCTCGCTCACCATTTCCTCTAGTCGCGGCACTCGAGCTGCCCCAACATCGAAAACTCCCTTCTCCTTCTCCTTCTCCTTATCCTTCTTCTTAAAGACCATCAACTCTGCGATACTGAAACTCTCATTTCTTAAAAGGAGAACAAGACAAGGCATCAGAAAACAGTAAGCATGCAAGTAAAGTACAAAAACTAAACAAGAGAGTAAATGCTACAAAGTACCCAGAAAATCCCTAACATTCAGGGAACTCTCAACAAATTCTTATCCTCGTAAACTTTCACCAACTCCTGGCGAGACGAAATACTGCTATGGGGCATCAACATCTCAATAGCCCAATTGTGGGAAAGGTCCCAACCATTGTCCCTCACGAAGAACGAATCCTCCTTCCAGATCCCGGTAAGAGAAAGAAGTCCCCTAAGGAACTTGTACTGTCGGCAAGGGAAGAAGTAAAAGAAAGTCTCTCCAGCAATCTTCTTGGGGCAGAACAAGAAATGGGACCCCTAGCAAGTGGCTGGCAATCCCAACTTGCCCATATGATGAGTAATCCTATCTGCTGGCCCTAGTGCCAACATACAAAAAGACGCGGGTAAACCTAAGCGCTCTCGTAACCTCTGAAAGCAATATCTCCAAGTCCAACACTCTACATCTGGGAGAAAGCCTATGTTGGTACTTGGGTCGGGGCCTCCTTCGGACTCCCCTTCTCGGACTCCTCTGAACTATCATTCTCACTTGGGTATGAACCCGATGGGAACTCAACATATTCGCCCACCACCTGAAGCTTCAGAGTCAATGGGGAATACCCAACTATGTAGCCAAACGAACAAAACTGGAAACGGACTAGCCAGTAAATTCCCGGCCATGGAACGAGGAAGATGGAACTCTAAGATCCGTGACCCGGCTCGAAATGCGTAAAAACCGTAGAGAGGAATAAATCTCACACGAAGAAAAATGAATCAGGGGATGAGAAACATCCCCCCGGAGCAGTCTAGAGAGTGCAAGGGCACGCCCTTGAGAGGGCGCCCTTGAGAGCCCCCTTGAGGGCTCTCTCCCTCACTCCTCTCCTCCCATTCATTACTCCACTCCTCCATGTTTGCGTTTACTCCACTCTCAACTCCCCATCAATTGTTTAATAAGTCACCCACCAAACAATGAATTCAAATTTGAAACAAAGTTAGAGAGAGAAAATTTACCTCTTGAAGACATGGTCAAAGCTCTCTTTCCTACTTGTCTTTGGCGCAAGAATGAATGAGACCCCTCAAGTCGAGTCGAATTAGCGAAACAACATGAGGGGACACCATATTTCTTAGCTCCTGCACTGAACCCTCCGCCTTCCGTAGCCCGCAGAGGGGCTTATGTTGGGAACAAAATTAGCCCATTATTTTTTTATTTTAATTATTTTACGCCTTATTTAATTCTGAAATTACTTAATTAATTATCCAATATTATTAATCATTATTGGATTGCATATATAATTATCCAGCTCGTGCGGCCGGTATCGGCCCATGCATCCACTTTCTCCTACGAGGCCCATGCGGCCCATCAACCTAGGTCTAAAAAGGTCTCTCCTCATTATTTATAAATATTCTCAGATAATTGCTCTCAATTGTGGTGTCCTTGGCTCTGGGTTTTCTCTCCTACCGATACTGACTTGAGCGTCAGAAGGGCCTAGCTCATTGGGACAACTTCAGGGCCCAGCTAACTTTTGTTGAATTGTTGCAGGCAAGTTCTCATATCAAGGACTACCAGCTCCGGAGAAAAAGTTGGATTTTTATTAGAAACCTTAACTTGGAGTAATCTGCGGATTTATGCGGCATCATTGAATTGGGTTTGATTAAATCTATGCAAACCACGTGTCTCGTGAGGACTCGTTTGATTTTATTGATGGAATTAGATTAAATTTGTGGATTGAGTACGACTGCACTGTTAATATATTATATGCTTAGGTGTAATATTGTGTTTTGGATTAGGAATTGAGATTTTTTTAACCAAATGTCTAAATTACCACTTGTCATTAAAACAAAATTATGAAAAATAAAAACGTGAGAAAAACACCTTGGGGCATATATTTAATATATACCACCGCAAGAAAACTTATGGTTGTATAATAACACCTTCGGGGTTGGGATTCCTTTTCAATTGGTTGCCTGATCAAATTTCGAGCCTGAACATGTTTTACGGGCCACAAACCAAAAAGGCAAATGTGGATTATGGCTTGATATAATTTCACTTTTCCTACCCAGTAATATTTGTTCTCAAACGAGCAGAGAATGTACAAAATTTTGTGGTGTTTCTATTCTATGGAATTAATTGATTGTTGAGTCCACTACAATACCTAGAAAAATAGTGAGGAAAATATTAGTGGATTTGTGTGAGGTCAATTGTGAAGTAGGCATTATATAAATCCTTGATATTTTATTTTTAGACAATGGTATATCTGTTACAACATGGCTGAACATGTTATATATGTTGAATGGTATTATGGTATATATAGGAAGTTGAGGACACATTCCATATTAATATTTCTTTCTTTTGGATAAGTTCCTCTGAAGATTTCAGGTTTCCACAGCTAGCTCCTTAATCCTTATTGTCCATTAATGTATGCCAAAAAACAGATTATACCTACATTTTCCTATTACTAAGCCAAATATATTGCTCTCTGTTTGAGTATTTAATTTTGTGCTCCAAATCCAATTTGCTTGGTGTAATAATGTATTATTTAATTTGGGATAGAGAAATATATATAAAACAATAATTTTGTATGTAAGTACAACCATTTGTTGTAAGGTTTGTATTTTAGATTTTAGTGAGCAACTTGGAGGAGTCGTAAGTGATTAAGAAATGAGTAAGAAAACAAAAATTGCAACTACAAATATTATGAATAACTAATGGTGCCAAGTACTGTAAGAACTGCAGGTTGCCTTCACGTTAAGGCCTCATGACCATGGCATAGACATGTCCAGTCTTGGTCTCCTTTATATTCTTCTTTTTCTTGGCAAAGTCAATTATGCTCTATGAATCTTTCAATGTCAATTTTAACATACATATATAAACCTTTTCTTTTTTCTAATTTTACGTAATTAATGATCATAAGATTGTAATGTGCCTGATGTAAATTTAACTTTATTTTTGTTAAGTACAGTTAAAATAATAAATAAAGGGATTGAGTTTCTTACCATCAGCTTGTAGCTCAAGTGGTATTGTTTACCCTTTGTAAGGGATTAAGTGTATTGACCAGGGTTCGAACTGTATCTTTTAATTTCTTTGAAATTTATCTCCTCCCCTTACTATTCCCAACTTATTTAAAAAAAAAAAAGGATTGAGTTTGTTTCTTGATCTAATGCCAGAAAACGCTTATCAAATAAGACTTATCCTCTCGAACAAGCTTGACTAGACACTATGTGTGCGTGTGTAAATAAATCGCCTGCTCTCTTCTAGTTTAAGAATGGAACATAAACTCATAATAATAAAAAGGGTTAATTACAAAATGTACCCTTGAGGTTTGACCTAATTATAAAAAACTCCAGCTAACATTCAAAATTACAAAAAATAACCCTAAGATTTTATTTTATCTAACATTTACCCCCTTCATAAGCAAAACACATTTCAAAATACCCCCTCGTATTTATAAAAATATTATAGTTTACCCCTTAATTAATTTTAACACTGAATCAAACATCGGTATACTTTTGAATTATGAAAGTTAGCTGGATTTTTTTGTAATTAGGTCAAACCTCAAGGGTACTTTTTGTAATTAATTATTCCTAATAAAAATGATAATTTTGTTAAGAGCAATTCATTTATATCATCCTTTAACCTTAATTTGTATACTCATTTTTTTTTTTACAGCCTTAATTTGTATACTGTTACTAGTTTAGTAAGAAGTCATTACAATTAATTACTCGATACTTATATGGAAAATTTAATTGATGACTTAGATCAGTGGATAAGGTCTGTCCCGAGGCCAGCAAAGAAGATCATTTCCTTTAATGGAAGCACGATGTACTTCTGTACATGTAGCATATAGTCAAAGTCAATTCGTGGTAAAGCTCTAGTTTGACTTGCGAAAAGAATAACTCTCTCCCAAACTTCAATTTTTTAATATTTTTATTTTATATTATATGTTTTTTATATCATATTCAAAATACGTGTATGTGATTAATCTCAAGTGTATATTTAAAGAAAATATATTTATTTAGCATTAATATAAATATTAACAATACTATAGAACAACACATGTGTATTACACGGGATTTGTCCAAAGAATTGTGATAATTATATATCCACAGTACTGATTCGAAATAGATTACATTGATATAATCATATCTTTTTAATGAACTTTTATTTTTTAAGAAAATATTGATAGAATATTTGATTTATGAAAAAAATAAATTTTATAGATATAATTCTTGATTTTTGAATTATTTGTCTTTAAGGTTATATACGAAAAATGTGAAATATATATATATATATATATATACACACACACACACTATAATAACATCCGTGTGTTATACAGGATTTGTCCAAAGATAAAATTATAATGTCACAAATTCAAAATATAGTGTAGATATATAGAATCCTTGATTTTTGGATTATTTGTTATCTCTTAAATTTGTTATCTTTTAAATTCAAAAATATATATTATGAACTAATAGAGTATTTATCAATAAAAATATATTTGGATAGATTTGATCAACATCAACTTTTTCAAACTAATTGTAAGCAATTCCTTTATTTTTGGGATTATATTTTACCTTTTAGAATCTTGATTAAATTTGTTATCTTTTAATTTTGTACATAGGATTGTCACATAGATAAATGTGAAGCTGTCATGTGGAATTGGGAGGATAAGAAGTTGACAAATATCCAAGATTAATGAGATGATGACATGTGTCAACTTTATTTTTCTTTTAGTATACAGTGTAGATTGAGGTTGCTACATGGATAAATGTGAAGTCGCCAAGTTAGGAGAATAGGGAGTTCCCACATGTCTCAGTATAGTGAGGTGATGACATGTGTCATATCAACACTATATACTAAAAGAAAAAACAAGTTGTCACATGTCTTCACCTGAGTAATTTGGTACATGTGCCAACACCTTATTCTTCTAAATCCATGTGTCACCTTCATATTTGGCCACGTGGCACACTAGCCACCACCTTATTCTTTCAATTATAAGTTGATTTACCATATCAATTTACTATCAATTTATCATCAACTTAATAATTAATTTTCAGAGTTTCCGTATATAACTATTAAAATCCAATCAAACATTTAATTAGCAAATTAAATAATCCCAAAAATCAAGGATATAAAATTAAAAAGTTATTTTTGAGTTTGCAAATTAATTCTGATTTAAATATTATTATGATACAAAAACCAAAGATATAATTTCAATTATTATCGCTCTAATATGCTTATTATACTTTTAATTGTGATTTAAATCATTTAGGGGGTATAACAATTATATTAAATATCTTTTTTTAAGCATGTCAATGATTCATTATTTTTACCATAACTAATTTTATAGAGATTTTTTCACTCTCCAGAAAAAATATTCAAAATTGAAATTGCACTCTTTCAACCATTTAAAACTAATACGGCTTGAAAATTTGTTGTTGTGACAAGAATGTTACACTTTCAAATAGGGATGGCAAAATGATCCACCCCGCCCTGTCCCGTTTGGGCCACCCCGCCCCGTGACCTGTGGCGGGGCGGGTCCGGGTATCACCTCCGCACCGTGGTACCTGTCCCGTGCTTTTTTTTTTAATATATTTTATGTATATTTTATATGTATATAATATAAAATAATATAGTTGTATGTATTTAATATTATATTTAACATATATAATGACAAATTTTATAAATAATATGTATTTATAATACAAAATATAATATTAAAAAATTATTATTAGTATAAAATATAAGATAAAAATATAAAAAAATAAAAAAAATTCAACACGGGGCGATCTGCCCCTCCCCGTGGAGGGGACGGGGCGGGTCTGGGTATTGAGATACCCGTCCTGCCCCGCCCCATTGCCATCCCTACTTTCAAATAGAACAAATAATGTAGTTTACAAAGAAGTTTTTTAGAATTTGAAGTGAACGATTGTATGATACTCTTTTAAATTTTGAATTTATTTTTTAGTATTTTTAATTAGTATTTTGGTTCTCTTATGACTATCAGAGTTTGCTACACAAATTTTATTTTTGACAAATTCGTGTAACACACGGGTGTTATTCTAGTTTGTTTTTTATTTTAGTATATAGGGTTGATAAGATGAAATGCTAAATGAAATCTAGTATATTCTCTCTTCGCTCTGCTCCCTAATTACCAGGCGGAACAGGAGAAATGGGGGTCATATTAGTATCCGATCCAAGCCTGTCTTCGCCCGCAAGTGTCATAAGAAATTAATTAAAAAAACACTTAATTTTTTTGAGTTTTCTATCCAGTTCACCCTATTTCGTGTGCTATTTATGTCATTGCTATTACACCAACCATTTAACATATACTCTTTTTTTTAGCAAATAAAGGGAAGAAAATAAAGAAGTTACAAAATAGTGTCATCTCCTTCTGCAATTTTATTTGGTAGAGGTGCTTCCCAAGCAATAAGAAACAACAATTCCTCTAAAAAAAAATAATAAGAAACAACAATTAGGGGTAAACGAGTGGACACTTTATCAATATGATCATTTTTATACTTTTGTCTATTTGTTTTGTGACACTTTACCATCCAGACTACATGGGATTTATACTTTGTCCCTTGGAGTCCACTGGTGGGAAATATTGCCGAGATTTCGTCACATGCCTGACACATGTTAAAGTTGTTACACTTTGCCATCTAAACTTTGCATAAATTTGCACTTTGCCACCCTAGAATTAAAACAAATAAAAACAATTACGTATATAAATGTATTTGATTTTTTTAGTATTACTTATTTATAAAACTAAATATAACTAATATCTATTTAAGAAAAATATATTATCATTAAAGTTAATATATTTTATTTATTTTAGTTAAAAATTTAACAAAGTAAATTAAATGATAAAATTTATAATTCAAGTTATAAAAAATATTTTTTCTTGAAAATAATTTTTTTTTTTTTTTGAATGTGTAATACGAAAAGAAAAAGACCAAATACACGCATACAAAGTGCAACAACTTTAACACATGCCAGAAATGTAACGGAATTTCGATGGAATATTCCCCATCGGTGGGTTCCAGGGGACAAAGTGTAAGTCTCGTATAGTCTGGATGGTAAAGTGTCACAAAAAAATTGAGTAGGCAAAGTGTAAAAATGGTCATATAGTTGAGAGGGCAAAGTATTTTGGGGAAATTTTTTAACTACCCACTATGGATAGTGGGTATTCTTTTCTAACCACCAACTTAAAAAAGCTCTTTTTACCCAATTTGATCAAACTGCCCCTCCTTTAATTTGAGGATTTTGAATTTTAAAACTGATGTAATTATTGTTTTCCTTGAAAACCATGTACACTCCCCCTAAATACACACACCCTATGTATCGTGACATGTCGTGCCAAAATCGTGCTCCTATTTTATATCATGCCCATGACATTTTGAAACCTGTGTTTACCTTTTTATCGTGCATGTAAATCTATTTTATATCGTGCCCCTTTAATCGTGCCCAAACCTATTTTATATCGTGCCCTTTAATTCATGTGCACGTGCAATTGTATTTGTGCACATATCGTGCACATGCAAATCTAATATATCGTGCACATGCAATAAATCTCTAAATCTAATATTTGTGCACATATTGTGCACATGCAATTATATCTGTGCACATATCGTGCACATAAAAATCTAATATTTATGCACATATCGTGCACATGCAATTATATTTGTGCATGCAATTATATATATATATATATATATATATATATATATCGTGCCCTTTAATCGTGCCCAAATAATTCATGTGCATGTAATTGTATATCGTGCATATGTAATTACTATCGTGCATGCATTGTATTTGTGCATGTAATTATATCGTGCATGCAAACAAATCTATATCGTGCATACATTGCATATCGTGCATGTAAATAATTTTATATCGTGCATGCATTGTATATCGTGTACAATCCACTCCAAATACACACACCCTATGCAGGGACGAAAGGGTATGGGGGCCAAGGGGGCACTGGGCCCCCTTGGGATTTTTAAAAAAAATATGGGTATATTTGTCTTTTCATTTATAACATAAATAAAAATAAACAAAAAAAAAAGGAAAATGGCCCACTAACTCTTGAAAGTTCAGACTTCACATAACCAAAAATTAAATAAATTGTATATTTGTTGGTTTAGTTGAAAATTTTATTTTCGATGTTCGTTTAGATGAAAACTTCTCTAAAGTAGCGGTATAGAAGGTCTTGCTCAGAAGATAGTTACTACAAGAAAACATATTGTTTTTCCATTAGTTTATTTGTTGGTTAAGTTGTCATTGATCTTACTAGTTGTCACTGCAACGGTGGAAAGAGCTTTTTCAGCAATGAATATCATCAAGAGTTCACTACGCAATCGGATGGGAGATGGACTACTCAATGATTGATTGGTAACATACATTGAAAAGGATATATTTCGGAACATTAACAATGAAACTATTATGCAACGATTTCAAAATATGAAGAATAGAAGAGAAATGTTATGACATATTCATGTAATTGTATTATGTTATTTCTTTTTAAATATTAAGACGTAATTGAATATGACTTTATTAAAACTGGTAACTATTTATAGTGTTATTTTTAGAGTTGATGTTTGTATTTTATTTTTAGACTAATATTAGTTGGGCCCCCTACGTAGAATTTCTAGCTTCGTCACTGCCCCTATGATATATATCGTGTCACCCCCCAATTGTTTGGAAAATCTGAAAAATTGTCTAATAATTTTGAAAAATATTTTAATAAAATTTAAAAGTATTTGCAATTTATTAAAAAAACGTTAAAAATCCACAAAATTATTTTAAAATCTAGAGATTAAAATATAAAAAACCACGATAATTTGTTTTAAAAACGAAAAAAGAATCGAAGTTATTTTAAAATAAAAAATTTACAAAAAATTAAATATGAAAATTAAAAAAAATACACTTTTTTAAACATTTGCCATTATTTAAAATATGGAAATTTGTTTAAAAATCTCAAATATTGTTTAAAAAATGAAAAAGGGATTAGAAAATGAAATTATTGAAGGCTTTCGAAAATTTTTACCAAAAAGTCAGATTTTTATAAAATCCAAAAAGGGAGTAGAGAGAGAAAAAATATTGAAATAGGACCCCACCTACTTTTGCATTTAAAGTATAAGGGTATTTAGGTAAAAGAACCACAAAAGTGGGTAGAAAACTTATGCCTTGTTTGTTTATGTTTCCAACAACCTATTTTCAATTTCCAACTATTCATAAAACTGGAATCATGTTTGTTTATAAATTTTCCAATGGAAATCATCATTTTCACATTCCATTTTTCACATAAAACTACATCTCAAACCTATAATATCAATTCTCAACCCTATACACTATCTTACATCACTCATCAATCATTATTCTCATATTTTCATCCAATTATACACATGGGATCCACCATTACCAACTCTATCCACTTAAAATATTATTATTTTTTAATTATTTCTACCTAATGAGACCTACCACCCTACAATTTTACAAATATAATATTATATATTCAATTAAAATATTCAACCACTATCAACTTTTCAAATTATTATACACATAAAATAATACTTCAAAACTACCCAACCAAACACAATCTCATTTCCAAACCTACATAAAACTCATTTTCATTCACTCATCCAAACATACTTCCAATTTTCACACGAAAACCAATAAATTCTCAAAATTCAATTTTCAACACTAGAAACTAGAAATGGTCCATGGAAGCATAACCATACAAGGCCTTAGTTTTTTATCTCACATGTCAGAAAAGTCTTTGTTCTATCCTAAGTGGACATTTCCCACAATTTGCTCAAGTATTGTTTCCCCTTTAAAGTGTCACTTATGCCCAATACCAACTTCACAAAATTTATGCCTTGTTCCTTAGAGCTTGTTGGACGTGTTTTTGGCAAGATTTCTATGACGTACCCAACATGTGTTAAAGTTGTTGTACTTAGTCATCCAAACTTTCGAAAATTTTGCACTTACCGCCTCATCATGAAAAATAAAACAAAATATTTATATGCATATATTTATTTGATTTTTTTTTGTGTGTATATTAGGCATCTATAGACAATTATTTTTTAATAACTTGGATGATAAATTATATCCCTTAATTTACTTTAAAATGAAAAATCCTATTTCTTTTCTTTCTAGCGAGAAAGTTAACTGAATTGAAGGGAAAATTGCAAAATAAGTACCGTAACTTTAAGTCGGTCGCAAAATAGTCCTGTAACAATTACGATTTGCAAATTAGTCCTGTAAGTTTAAAAGTTTTTGCAAAATTGGTCCTGTATGTTTTACACCAAAGCGATTTCAGTCATATAAGTTTGGAGTTGTTGCAAAATCGGTCCAGCAGGATAATTTCATATTTTCATAATACCAGTTTTACCCTTATTCATACAAATGGCTTATTGGACTAAGTGTTTGGCTTAAAATGGTATCAGAGCCCAGGTTTATTAAGAACTTTTAGTTATATTTATTATATTTATGTAATTAATAATTGGTGAGGAGAATTTTCTCCGAGAATATAGATCTGGACAATTGTCCAAGATGTACACCTTACAGGACATATCGTCAAATTTTAACGATGTATGCACAAGATCACTAAGACAAGATAACATATTGGAACAACTAATATGTTGAAAAGGAACTTGCAGGAGCCGATAGGGAAACCTTGAGACACTGCGAGAGACAATCGGCATATTATATGAGTTTCTTCACAGTAAACCAGATATTATATGTCGATCTGATTAATCATCAGGAAGAAGTCCATGAAAATACCCATTAGAATAATGATTCCTGATGGAGTACCGGAGTGGAACTAGATACTTCCAGACAAATCTATGTTCTCAGAAGATCTTAGAGAATTCCAGAAGACGGTGTAGAATTATGGCAATCGCCATATTCATTTTCCAACCCAAGTTCATCAGATCCAAAATCAGATGGAGACGATGGTGAAATATCAGAAGGAAACTCTTGAAATCCTTCATGATATTCAAAAGCGAGTCAAGAACCTGGAGGATAGACCAAGTTCCTTTTGAGGAAAGAAACGTATTGATTTTGGAAAAGTACCCTATTTACATCAAAAGGGGAAACCAACCGAAGTCAAATGACAAATGACAGATGAGCCATCATCAAGGGAAAATCTATCAAAAATTAAAAATTGATGGAGATGGAAAAAATGAATCTTAAAGATCTACATGACCTTGCAGAATCCTTCGCAAGATTAGGAATTGTAGATTTAAAGATGAACGCAGGAGATGGATCAGCTTTGGTTACCTATGACCCACAAGGTAGACCAATTCCACCACCGCCACCAGTAAATCCCAACGTCGCAGAAAGTGCGGGTTCAAATCATGGAATCTAGGACGAGAGAATGCATCACGTTGGAGATTTCACCACAGGGAGTGAACCGCTTTCAGGAACAGGAGCTCGACCACCTCTTACAGGAACTCGACTACCTCCTAGAAGGCCAAATGTTTCTCAAACGCCTTATGGAAAATCGCATCTCGATCCGATACATCTATATGGGTTGATGCTAAATTTGGATATCCCAAATTTTAAAAATCGAGAAGTCCTTATTGATGAATGGGCATCAGCTATGAGGATTGCAGCAAGTACCCTCGATCTAACGAAGGAAGGATTCATCTTACTTCTTGAGATGAGTCTTGAAGGATCGGTAAAGATTTCCTGGGATATGACCGAAGAACCTATGAAGATCATGGTCACAACTGGAGAATCATTAAAAAAATTGTCGATAATATGGCCAAATTATTCAAAATCCATTTTATCGGCACAGGCTACTTTGAGGGATTAGAAGAAGAAAAGATATAAACAAGCCCTCTACAGCCTCGAGTTAAATGATATTTGTCATATTGACAAATATATCAAGTTGTTCACCGAGTATCGGTGGAAATCCAAGGTGGGAGACAAAGAAGCTTCGCAATTATTCTTTGCAAAGATTTCGAGTCCCTGGAGAGAAATGCTTATCAGGGAATACAAGGATGCAACTGATTTGGATACAGTGGCTAGAAGAATGTCTTTCCTAAAAGCCAAGCTATCTGAATGGTGCTATCAAACAGCACTATACCGGAATTACAAGAGATTACAAGGAATTAACAAAGTAGTTCATCTATGTTGCGTAGATGATGATATCCCAATAGTTGTGGGAGGTCAACCATGGCGGCATAAGAAGAAGAATGAGAGAAGCCATCCATACCGCTGGGGAAATAGCAACAAAAGAAGTAGGTCTTCATGGAGACCTAGAAGGTTCTGGTCAAAACAAAAGGCCCGAAGTTACAAATCGGGGCAAAGACCAGCACCAAGCAGGAGTAGAGCCTCTTCATCAGGTTCTAATCAAGGGAGTACCAGCAGATCTTCAGGACGGAGAACTTTCAGGAGAGCTCACACTAGAGCTAATGAAAGTTTTAAAGATTGTAATTGATGGACATGCGGAGCAAGAGAGCATATTTCAACCGATTGCCCAGAGAACCAGAAACGAGGAGTCAGATAGTTTGAAGCTACACCAGAATTCGAAGAAGCTGTCTATTATCAAGATTTGATCCAGGTGTATCAATTTGAGGATTTATCCTCAGATGAAAGCATCTATGAAGAAAAGATCTATTCTGATAATGGAAGTGAATCCAGTTCAAAATCGGAGTGAAGAAAGATTTCTTTAGCAGACGGTCAGGGAGGATATGTCAGGATTCCTCTCTCATACTACGGTTTCTCATAAGACTCTTATGAGAATTATGAAGGAAGATCCAAAGCTTCAGATATACGATGATTTTACAATTGGAGCTAAGGAAAACGCATTGGATAAGATTGGGTTTCGTAACAGAAAACACCTAATTATCTACAGAGTTACTCCAATGCAGGTATATCAACGACAATGGGAGAAATTAGTTACAAGAAGAGATATTAACCCAGAAAAAACAATGGTTGATATCTCAGGCAAGTATCCCAGAGTTTGGATGAAACCAGGAAGTCATCCAAATGAAGTTCAAGAATGGTATACTTTTGGAGCTTTAATTTAATTTATAATGTATCACCCGGATTCCCAGAAATTTCAAAATTATCGAGATGGATTGGGAAGAAAATGTCAATTTTTGGCAAAATCCACAAAAGACATTTCCTGAACTAAAGGATGTTGCGAAAAAGTCCTATAAAATACTTTAATGCAAAATAGTTCATTTCAAAGCTAAGAAGACGATTTTACAAAAATAGTCCTAAAATATATTGCATTGTTCGCAAAAATAGTCCTGTAACTTATTCTTGAGTCTCAATTTTAGTCCTAATTTCACGAAGGCAATTTTGAAATTTCACTTTGGGTTTGATTACGTGAGCATGGACAAAGTCAAATGACTCATTCAAGTTTTTCGGTTAAATTAGGACCAAAATTGATATTCAATACCGATTAACAACGACTATTTTGCAAACCAACATTTTGCGTGACTATTTTGCAAACCCATACAAGTTCAAGACTATTTTGTCATTTGAGAATTTTAAAGGACCTTTTTGTCGTTGGATCGATCGGATTTTAGTTCGAACGAGGACTAATTTTGTAAAAAGATTTTTCCAAATTTTTATAATCTATAAAATTTGGGTTTATTGAAACTAGCCATGGTATGAAAGGATTGAAATTGCAACTTTTAAAGTTATAGGACTATAATTGCTACCTTTAGAAAGATAAAGGGACCAAAACTACTATTCAATAATGCGAGGATATAAGGGGCAAAATTGTCCAGGACCAAATTGAAGTCCTTTCACTCTAAATAGTTATAGGACTAAAACGCATCGAATCGGTATATTAGATGAGTGTTTTTAAGTTTTAAGTTTTACTAAAATTGCAATTTTGCCCTGAATTGAATATCTATTTTTTATTCATCATTGGGGTTGATGAATTAAACCAGATAGTTATATGAGTGAAATAAAACAGCTTAAAAATTTGCTGTTAAACGAATTCAATCTCATTTCCTATGTACAAGAATTAAGTAAAAATAAACATAAATAGTTGAGACTGTTTATCCCAAGATTGATTGATTAGTCATCATGGCTTGAAGCGAGTTCAAAAGATCAACTGTGTGGAGTTTTTATTATCTATTTCCATAGATGTATTACCCTAATGAGAGATTCAAAAAATTGAGTGGATGGTTAGGAAGACCAAGATACACAAAGGATTAGTAATGGAGATTCTGTAAATTATCCAAAAGGATATCTCTTTAGAGATAAAGTAATTCAAATTGGGGATTTAAGTAGGTAGAAATGATTAAGAAGTACTCCCAATTTTTGGCGATCCGCAAATGTTCCTATCCACCGATTAAGTAAATAACTATCAAAAACGAAGAAATCTTTTACTTTGGGTAATGCATTTCAATGACAATCGTCCTTGTAAAATTCGGTCTCAATTTTAGTCCTAATTTCAAAGTGGCAATTTTGAAATTTCAGCGCGATTAGTGAGCGCACATGTGACTCCGATTTTCCCAAAATCGGACAAAAAAATATTCAAGTCCGGCAAAATTTTGCAAACCATGCAAAAAAATCAAAAAAAGTGGGAAAAACTCGTCATTTGAGAATTTTAAAGGACCTTTTTGCGACCGCTTTTTAGTCGGAATAAATCGGCCAAAATAATCTATAAAAATTGAAACTCATGCCAAAATACAAAAAAATAAAAAAAAAGAAAAAAACTTGGTGTTTCTAGGCGCTAAGGGCAAAATTGTCCAGGACGCAAATTGCAACTCTAAATAGTTGATAAAACATTTTCTTAAGTAGGTAAATTTCTTTTAAATACTCTTTTTGTGGATGAGTAATACTAGGGGGAAAAAATCAAATACATGCACATACATAGTTTTTTCATTTTTTTATTATGAGGTGATAAATTGCAAGATTTTGTAAAGTTTGGAGGACAAAGTGAAACAACTATTGCACATGCCAGACATGTGACGTAATATCGCCAAAATATTCCCCTGGCGGCCAGCTCGAGAGTCAAAGTGCAAATCCTATGAAGTTTGAATGGATAATTTAAAAAGTTAAAAGATTAGATAGAAAAGTATAACAAATGTGAGTACGGGGGTTTAATGTTTGAGGAAAAAAATACTAAACCCCTCAAATTATGTGCATATTTACACTTCACCATATGTAATGACGGAGCCAAGACACTTTAGCTAGGAGATTTTCCCAAAATCGGCAAAAAAATCGTCCGGGAAAAAATCCAAAAAAAAAAATACAAATTATAACTAATTTTTTTAAATTCTCACTAAAAAACAAATCTAACCATAAAAATCTAAAAATAACAAATCTTTAAAAAAAACTTTGTTTCTAGCGGGGAGGGAGTCTGCAATGACAGGGGCTAGCGTTACTCCGCCACTAGCCATCGATAGATTTTTCTAAGTATAAATTTCTTTTAAATACTCTTTTTGTGGATAGAATACTAGGGGAAAAAATCAAATGAATTATAACAAAGTTTTTTCAAATTTTAACATATAAATTGCAAGATTTTGTTTAGTTTTAGGACAAAAAACAACTTTGCACATGCCAGACATGTGACGTGTTCGCCAAAATATTCCACTATCGAGCTAGTCATTATAAATAAATTGTAAATGATAAAATAAAAATAAAATTAGTTCGAAAAGTATAACAAATGTGACTCACCGGGGATTTAGGGTTTTTTATTCTTAATGTTTTTATCCCTACTAAAAATTAGGAATTCTTTAACAAATGGAGAGAAATTATGCGACGACGCATGTGATGTGGTAACTGTTAATTTTTGTAAAATAGAAAGAAAAGAGAAACTGAATGCCATGCCATCTATGCAATTAAATTCTCTAAACCTAAAATTCAGGGAGGGAAATAAAGAAAAGAAAAGGAAAAGAAAAGAGAAATAAGAAGAAAAAGAAAAAAATTCAAAAACAAATCTTTAAAAATTTCGCCTCGGCCACAAGACGCCGAGAAATCGACAAACTGAATAGCCGATTAAATTGGAAAATGGGGCAGCGGCTAACATACAGGAAGCAGCATAGCCATGAAATTCAACCAACGCCGGAAGAAAGCTACTGTACCAGACTACTACGATATCGGAGGACTGTGAACCGTCCTTATGGCGGGTGTTTTCCACTATCGATAGTCATTATACGATAAATTGTAAATGATAAAATATAAAATAAAATTAGTTCGTAAAGTACGAAAACTCACCGGAGATTTAGGGTTTTTTATTCTTAATGTTTTTATCCCTACTAAGCCCTGCCGCCATATCCGCCTCCTTGCCATCGTTGCCAGCGTTACCCATATTGTGTACAGGCCCGACTTCATTTTCTGCATATTTTTGTTGGACTTCATTTTATTTTCCTTTTCTTTTAATTAATTTACAAAACTTAATACATCACTCAACCACGGGCATAGTTTCTCTCAATTTGTTCAGAAATCCCCAATTTTATGTACATTTCTGCACTGGCCGGTAGTATCTGGCTGAAATTCGGATTTTCAGGGGAAATCGGAGTAAAATGTCCCAAATTCTTAAAGATGTTGAAGGGAGTGTTTGCCAACTTTTAAAAAAACAGTGATTCTTTTCCACCTAAAAGCTGAGAATCACTTTTTTTTAAGAGTTTGCAAACACTCCAGAAGTAAGATCAAATTTTTGGCAATTTAGCGGACCAAATTTTTACATAGGTCAACTTACCGGATGAATTTGACGATTTTTCCTTTTTTGACATATGTATTAATGTTATGCTTGATAACTAACATGTTAACTCCCACATGGATCAAATGGAAACTTCCCAGTACCCCTTCATCTAAAAATCACAGTATAACTTGACTCAAAAAAAAAAAAAAAAAAAAAAAAGAAATCACAGTATAACCATCCGATTTCACCCCCTCCAAGTTGCTTTTAAAATATATTATAGATTTCGAAATAGTAAACTCCATTGATGGTTTAAAACTTTCAGAAGACTATAACATATAGTATATGATGTACATGGTGGCACAACCAATTTTGGGTCCTACACCTTGTATTTATTTAGCTGTGGTTGTTGTAGTTCAAAGTTCAAATATCCAAATGACTGACCTATATATATCCTATATTTTGTTGCCCGAACCATGATCATACTCTCTCTAACACCAAAGCTACGAATTTAACTAATATTATGGAGAAGAAAACTTCCAGCAATCTCATTTTGTATCTCTTTTTTTCTGTATTATACTTAAATATTTTCACCGGAGAAATGGCAGCAGCGCAGATTATCCCCATAAGAGTGGGGGTGGTGATAGACATGAATGATTATGGAGAGATGACATTAACTTGCATATCAATGGCGCTGTCGGAATTCTATGCTACTCATGATCATTACAGGACCAGGCTGGTTCTCACCAACAGGGATTCTAAAGGAGATGTCGTTGGAGCAGCTGCAGCAGGTACTCAGCCTTCACACGCACACACACAAAAATGATCCTCCAGTAATGTAAATATTTATGTTCGTGCACATACATATGCTTATCAACTCCTACGTATACGA